>JAQGBT010000059.1:0-101791 GCA_034698585.1 Disparrhopalites patrizii
CTCTCTGTCTCTCTCTGTCTCTCTCTCTCTGGCTCTCTCTCTCTCTCTGGCTCTCTCTCTGTCTCTCTCTCTCTGTCTCTGTCTCTCTGTCTCTCTCTCTATTTCTCTCTCTATCTCCCTCTCTAACAATTTACTAAGGCCATATAAGAAAAACTTTGAAAGGAATCTTTTTTTTCCTATTTTTTTTACCTCTCACATTTAGCCGTTCGCATCAGCCCTAAGCCCTATTTAGTAATCTATAGAAGTCCCCGGAGTATTGACGTCCCTTGAGTTTTATCATGGGAATAAATGGAAAAAAAAGTCATGGTCAAGGCAACTTAAACGGAGGGAGCCAAGAAAGGGAGGGAGATAAATAGGGAAAAAAGAGGGGACTAAAAGCATTGATCGCCTCATTGTGTCCCGTGTCTTCGGTGGACTCAATTATCTCAGTTAATCCCAATTGTGTGCCCAGGGTAAATTCCAATGGCTGCCCATCCCCCGCATGGCGATGGACGACTTTTTCTTTCTATTTATTTAAGCCCAGCAGAAGCAGGGGTAATTCCAGTTCTTTTTGGGGACGGTCCACAACCTTCCATGTCCGTGTTACTAATATCAAACTGACACCAAGGGAATCCCACATGTCTGTACGGGGATTGAGTTTAAAGGTGGACACGTAGCGCACGTGATGCATGAACATATGTAATTAGGTATGTATGTACTGTATTATGCATGGCGTATCTATATATATGTAAGATCAAGTATTTTCAGTATTTTTTAAACAATATATCGCATCCCACCTAATGTGAGCACAATTATTACCTTGTCAGCAAGTTTGTAGTTTGCAAGGACATTTGCTTTTATCCCATTTGGACTGTATTTCCCCGGTGTGACTCTTGGCTACTAAAAGGTGGGAAAAGATAGGAGCCTTTACCTCCGTTGACACAAATGTTGGTGTCTCCACCCCAAAATGGGATGCGGGAAGTGATGGCTATTGAGAATTCCTTTGGTCGTATATACATAAATGCTTTTTCTGAGGAGAAACGACCATCTATCCAACGTGCTTTTAATCGCTCCCGGACTTGTTTAATCATGGGTAATTCACACATTATCGGCGTGCTTGCCGGAGTGCGAGACACAGGAATGACTTGGCTTTGTCTAAAAAGTTGTCACCGTGTGAAAACTGAGGAATGTTGTAGGGACGAAGCGGCCACATGGAATTTAATCATGTAACACATTTCAAAACATTTTTCTTTCCATAGCCACCCAACATTTCTCGTGTACCTTGTAAACCCCTCAAATTTGAGAAGTAAATACCAAAGAGAGACTAAATCCACCCAATGATTTGGGCCGAACAAAATTCCAGAGAAGAGTCTACAGTATAATTTGATGTCATTTGGAAGAGAGAAAGACAGAGCCAGTAAATGAAAGAAATTCCGTGAGTTTCATTGAACTTTTGCTCAAGAAATGAAGGCTGATTGTGGAGGGAAAGAAGAGACAATTCAACTCATTGGACTTGCTTTTAGACTCAATATGGATTCCAGGGAATTTGGCTGAATTAACACATGCATAGCTTCCTTGTCATCTTTGTCCTCAGTGGTGACTTGGCTGGTGCAATCAACTCAAGTGATTCTCCCTCCGTCTCATCTGGTGTGGGTGGAAGAAAAATAGGAGAGCCATAGCCGTCCTTCTCGGAGCAAGACCAAGGTAATCTTTACCAGAGTTAATCCTTACTATTGTACGGGACGTTCATTCATAGATTATAAGTGAGGCCAGTTTCCTCTGTCGACCGTGGGGGAGGGAAAAGCAATAGAGAAAGAATAGTTTGGGAATCTGCAGGACTTTTTTTCCCTTGAATTTAATTGAATCGGATTGAAATCCCCGAGGATTACTTTATTTCCCCACAATGGCACTCCTGAGACTCTCCTCCCTTCACTCTGTAGTCAAACGGTCCGTTCGTGCCTATAGACATAAATATTACCTTTTGCCTAATAGCTCCTATATATACCTACAGGTCTAATTCCACAGCTCCCATATCTGTTTGCCCATTATTTTCTCCTTCTGTGTGTGTGAGAGAGAGAGAGAGAGGAAAAGGGCAAAACTGAGGGAGAAAAAAAAGTACCATGAAAAAAGTTTGCGTAACTTGTGTGTTGAAAAGTTTTGCGACTTTTTTATTACCCAATCATTTACCTTGTTTCAATTTCCTCCCTTCCCCATTTTTTTCTTTTCTTTTTGTTGTCACATCAAATCTCCCACTTTGTCTACGTTTCTCTCTCAATTTTTTTCATTTCTTACTGGTTGTCCTTTTCTCTGTATTTTTGCTTGTCCTTTTCTCTCTTTACTGTCTTGATTATCCCTTTCTCTCTTCATTTTCTTGGTTGTCCCTTTCTCTCTTTCGGTTTTACGATTGTCTCTTTCTCTCTTTCACTTTGTCGATGTACACCTTGTTTTCTCTCCCTCTTTCACCCCACTCCGTTTGTCAATATCTTGAGCTAGTAAACTTTGGTAATTTGTTGGAATTAGAGAAAATGACTTCGTGCTCATCTGTCTGGCCTCAATATTGCTTTGTCGATAATGAAGTAAAATACTATAAAGCTCCGCCATTGACAAGAATCCCCGTTTTGCTCACTCAATAGAAAATATAGTTAGTTACTTGCCTTGGGTTTAATGTATTCTAAATTGCCCTGATCGTACCGGATAATACATGTGAAAAAATCTGAGATTTTTTCACATGGTTCGTATAAGATCTTATCGAGATCCCCAGATTCAATTATCATATCTGTGAATATATTTTTCCCTAAAGAGGCCCCTGTTTTGGATTATGAACTCCTCGAGGGAAATATTTGTAAATAAAAAAAGGAGATGTAGCGGAAATGTCATAAATTCAATCATTAAATCCACATTGAGTTTTCGGTAGCTCCGGTAATGTTTTTTTCTCACATTTGGTTTTGCCAAATCCCTCTATGAATGATTTTATTGGTAGTTTCTGGATGAGAGCGAGATAGAGAAGGGGAAAGAGTACCAATGTTTAGCACCCAAAACTTGTTTTGGGAGTGAGAAAAAACTTGTGTAAAAGATGATGTAGATCTTGTGGATGGACCTCATTAAATCCAAAGCTTTGCGACAGTATCGGAACTATTAATTAAATCAAAAAATAATAAGAGTATTCGCTACCACTGTTTTTATATTGATATTTGATCCCAGCTCTGGGTACATTGGACTTCTTTGGACATTTTTCACCTTTATCACTTATGCAAAGAGTCCTGTGACCCTGAAGAAACGAAAATTCCCACGTTCGTGCCTGCCCCATCTCCTAAAACTAGCCCTGACATTGACCTACGTAACACATTGCTGGGGTGTGTCTACACACACTCGTCGGCAACCTACGTATACACCTGTAATCATTACAGAGAGAGGCTGTTTAGATCTACAATATTTTGGTGTTGTACTTGTACAAGGAGACAGGTACTACAAGTTATTTGCACATTTTTTACACCTTTTACTAGATCAGATTTTTTGGGGAATTTTTCCTCGTCATTTCAGCCCTGACTTTCCTTCTTTGCTCTCTCTCTGGTATATAGTAATCCATGTTTTTGTACATGGGTTTGGCAAGGCCATCAATAAACAAAGAAAAAAAAATCAAACAAGGGGAGGGGACAAGTGGGCATTTAGTGATGATAAGGAGTGAAGCTGATTTCTGTGATGGATGCACACCTGTGTCAAGTACCAAAGTTTCACTTCATTATATTCGACGAAATTTGACACGATTTGTTAGCGATATACCCAAAAAAGCTCTCTCTCTCTCCCTTTTTGCTCTTTCTCTCCTTCTCCAATTTTACATTTTTTTTCGTTCTGCTCTTTTCATTTTCGTGTTTTCCATCTCTCTTTTTTCACTCATTAATCCCCTTTACATTGTCTATTTTTTCATCTGTTTTATATTTTTCCTCCTTTTTCTAACCTTCGATCTTCGTTATCTCGCTCTTGTTCTCTCTCTCTCTTTGTTTTTTCATTTCATCCTCTCTCTTTCCCATCCTTTCCTTCTGTACCTTTCTCTCTTGTCCTTCTCTGTTTTCTCTCTCTTCCTTTCTTTCGATCTTTAATTTTCCGTCTCTCTTTTCTCCCTTGTTTTCTCTCTCTCTCTTGTTACTATTTTTCTCTCTGATTTCGTCTCTTCTTCATTTTTACTATCATATTATAATGGACGTCCTAGTCGTTCATTCCCTTTCTTATTACCTGCCTCTCTTTACATCCAGCTGATAATTTTTTGATTTCACTCTCTCCTCCGTACGGCTTTAATGAGGACTGGACACGTCTGTCAACGATGATAGTCCTTCCTGACTAAAAACGGATACTGATTATGCACCGCGGAATTTGATGCCTGTCCGTTAGATCTGATCTCTCTCTCCCTCTCTTTCTCTCTTGTTTCATGTGATTGTTACATCGATTTTAATCTGGGTGACACTTCCTTGATTCATGTATAAGATGGGTATTAACAAGCTGTATTAATTTGGTGAAAAAAAGGATAATATATTGCCAACGCCATTCAAGCGTCTTGTAAAAGTGAGTAAGATTAGGATGGCAGAATGAAAAAATCCGAGTTTCTGTGTAGGTACAAGAAAAAGGTTGAAACAGTGGTCGTTCTACACAAAAAATATCCCAAACTCCGTCTATTTGGTTATTATTTTTAGAACCTCCTCCATGTTTTCGGCAATGATTAAAAAATAGGTTTTTATTCCTGCTAACAAAAATGAATGTTTCCTTGTTCTAGTAGTTGATTAACACCTATTTAGCTTGTAACAAGAAATACTCATTTTCCCACGACATCCTCATTCCTCCTCTCACTCCCAAAAAAATTCTTCTATACCCTGGATAGTCTTACGTTGCGTAATCATGTCATGTTTTTTTTTTATGGTGAGGCACGATCTTTTTATTTTTGAAAAAACAAGCAGCGAAAAAAAAAAATAAAATCGCGGTTTGTTTCTACAACAAGAATTTCTTATGCTCCCTGATTTTATGACAAATTTTATATCTCGTACGCAAATAATGTAAACAAGGTGAATTGGCGCACATTTATTTACGAGGATTTGAAAAGGCAGGTTTTTATTGACTTTTGTCAAACCAATAATCACATAAAAATCACAACTAAAATTACTTTCCAATTTTTTAGCACTTAAAAAAATTGACACACAATAGGAATTAGGAAGAAAAAATTCTTTTTCCAGGAACAATACACTTGCTTTTTTTTTATTCTTCAAGTTAACACCATTAGCACAAATAACCACGGCGAAAATTGGTACAATAACACAGCCATAAAAGAGGGGGCGGAGAACATAATTTCACCATTTAACGTGCCCTAATAGTCCCGTGGATTTCCCATTTTACTCACAGCTTCCATGTCAGTTATGATTTTCTTTGAAGTCAAAAAGTATTTTTTTTTTACCTCTAAACGATTTTCTCTTCTTTTCGTTGGGGAAAAAATGATTTACATTTTGCCCAATTATTTGTGTTTTCAAAATGTTTTCCTTTCCCTTCTTGCTTCTCTTCCGGTTCTACAAACATCTCGCGTTTTCTGAAATGTTGACTGATTTCGTTCTGAAATGTTCCTCATTTATCCTCTCATTTTATTAGATCAAATTGGTTGTATTTTGTACACAAATTATTCTCTTAGTTAATTTTCTCACTCGAATTGTCTCCAACCGACACCACAAGTAAGTCTTCAGTACTCTCTGAAAAAATATGAGCAAAGTTTTTTCTAAAACCTCTACATTAATTTGATTTGCTTGTTACAAATATTTAAAACCTGAGAAAGTTTTAAAAACTCTTAGTGATAAAGAAACCCCTCAAAAAGGAGCTTTTTCCTTGGGTTCAAAGGGGTAAGAACTATATGGAAGGTGAAAATGGAATCATACATGATCTTCCTACACTGTATAGAGATTTCCCAGTATACCTATTTTTAGTATACTCACTCATGTAGGCACATACGTGTTTTTTTAGGCTTCTCCCTCGTATTTGTGGAAGTTTTTTTTTGTTGCGGGAGTGTGTCCCTCTGTGTGAGAACTGAGATAGTACTGGCCGGGCAACCCTTTCTCAAGCAAAAAAATTTCCATAATAAAAAAGACTACCAGATTCACCGAAGAGTCGTATAGAGCACGCTCTCGTCTCCCTTTCCCAACGGCAAATACTAGACGTGAAGGGGGATGAGGCAAACCCTTTGGATCCAAAGGAATTCCTCTTTTGTGGCCCACAAGCAAAGAGCAATAAAGAATATGTATATGTACTTGCCAGCAAGAGAGATGATAATTATTATTATGAACTTGCCTGGTCATAATATTTTTATTCGTCATAATCCCACCCTTTATTGCTACTCCCTTTCATTCTTCCCAAAAGCAAGTGGGGAAAATGTACTTTCTCAGCACAAAAAAAAAGTCACTGGTCTCTCCCCAAAATAAGTTTGTATTTCTTCATTCTTATTATAGAAAGGCAAGTTATTTTTCTGTCTATCTCTCTCCTTAAACCACTTAGTATTTTCTAATTCCCCTTAACTTCTGCATTAAAACTCTCTTTTAGGACTCCTAATTGAAATCGAATACTAATGGGTTACAAAAGGACCCTATTGTTTCTTTGACCTCAGCAGGATTGCGCAAATGCATTGCAAATGCACAAGAGAAGGTACTCATGTGGAAGTTTACCCAATGCGGCAATTAATCCTTTTAGCAGTAATTTGCGGTTTTACAAAGCATCTATAAACTAATATCTGGCCAAATGTGAGAGGAGGCGAGGAAGGATGGAATAATTTATTAGGGATAAACACCTGGCAAAAAAAAGGGGATTATATAGTAAAGATTTGAGAGGAAAAGTTTAATAAATATTATGGGAACGTGTGAGTGTCCATGTAGGATTGTAATTGTACGTGTACATTGAGTGCCAGAGACGGATTTGGTTGGTGTGAAGAGTGAACGTGAGTGGGAATCCGAGCCCTCTGGTTGGGCACACAGACGAGCCAAACGACTTTGAAGGCCGATGTGGATGCCCAAAGAGAGAGAGATGCCTCCATGCCAACCTTGAATTGTGTAAAGAAGGGGAAACACCACATCTTGTCAAGGAAAGATTGTATGCTCCTACGTTTCCTTTTTCCTCTCCATCTCTCTCTTACGTACCTGCACAAAACTCTATTTCCTCTTTTGCCCTCCAGCAGATTAAAGGAGATGGAGAAAAATCATGGAAGCTTTACTACTGCTGCGTAAAGCTTTCTGTACCTTCCTTCTCTGTCTCTCTCTCTCTCTCTCGTTCCTCCACAGCCCTTATCATTGAGAAAGGGAAATTCTCAGAATTCTCAGCAGGTAAGCAGCTATATTACTATTACACAATCCAACTGCCCTTCCTCATAATAATAATATTTCCATAAAGCCAGAGGATAGGACAAACAACAATACACATAAGCCATGTCTGCAGCCATGTATTTGGCTCGTTGGGGTTTATACACACGGAGTTTTATTCATGAGAAAAAATTCGTGGTAAGTGTATAATAAAGACAGATCCAATGTGAGAGAGGGGGAGAAAGAGAGGCAGTGAGAGAGAGAGAAGGAGATAGGAAGAGAGAGATTACTTGTCTGTACAGAGCAAATCCAACAATGTTCAAGTGGCTTGTCATGCCTCAATTATAAGTTTTATTACAAGTACAACTTGGACGTTGCTTGTTCGTTACAAAATTATTATTGTTGTTATTATTAATATGGAGTGCTAACACTTTTAATGGAAATAACTCAACCATTCCCTTCTCGGTAGCCTGGGGGTAAATAGAAAATGTGGAGTCCCCTTTTTTCCCCATTATAATGCACACGGTGTGAAAAAGGGAGACTCCACATCACACAGCACATGTGTGTCGTTGATGCAATGGCATTTGTTTCCTTTTTTTCAAAAGCAAATATGTCCAGGGAGGGGAAGAGTAGGAGGATAGGATGCATTTAAAAGCTGATAAAAATACATGGGAAGGGTATAGTTCCAAAACGGTTCAAGTCCAATTTTTTTCACATGAAGATTCTGTCTTAAAACCAAATGCACTCCACTGAAGCGTTTTTCCTGTTCGTACCGTTTTGAAAGGTCGAAGGAACTATTTTTTGACGAAATTTCGTTCGTTAGAATGAAGGAAATACTTGTTCATCTCTCCTGACAACATAACCAAATGGACTTAGACCATATTGGAACCATAACTTTCGTGTATATATTTTTGTGTTGCATGTGAGTTTTTGGAGAGACGTAGCATGCGCTTCTTTTCAACACTTCGTTAACAATGCCATAAAAAGAAAAGGCATAAACAGACACTTTTTCGCAATAAATAATTTGATTTTAATCGTCTTCCTCTGTGAAAAGCATGAGAGGGGAAAGTGAACCAGCTCAGACTACAAGGGCTTTCTACCAGGGATGTTTTCCTGTGTGTGAATGTAAAAAATAACCATTTTAACATGTTTTTAGGAACTAATCATAATTTTTTATTGGATTACTCCTTTTCCTCCCATTTTTAATCCTTCCCATTAACTGGACAAAGAAAGGGAAAAAGTGGAAGAAAGGAAAAGTTGCATTTGAACTTCCCCTAATAATAAATCATAAAACCTTCCCTTCCCAGCAATCCTATATTTTTTCTACAAATTTCAAATAAAATTCCTAGAAAAATGGAATTGGACCAGGTAAAGGGGGAAGTGGACGTATTGTCTCGTCTTTTACTACGTGTGAACCTTGCAAGTGAAGGGTTTTGAGAGAGAGAGAAAAAAAGGGGTTGGACTTGGGTTGCTCCGGACGTACACTTGAACTTGATTTTTTTTTGTTGGTTCCACCAGAATAATACTAGGAGGTCGAGTTTCCCTAGAAATGAGAGCTTCCGAGAATTTTATTGGTCTAGAAGCAAAAAAAAAGTGAACCCTCATGTGTATAGATTTTTGTCACTGTCAAGGGACAAGAGCAGAGAGACGGAAAGCTGCTGGTCATTTATTAAGGACTGGACGCATTTTTTTTTTCACTAGGGGCCCCATTTTAGGGATGGACAGTGCTTTAGATGCATTTCCATTGTTAGGTACAGCCAGGACATTCACCATATAACGTATAAATTCGTCAATGGAGACACACACGCTGGAGGCTGGTGACGCCAGGACGTGCATGATTATTTTTTATTTATTACGAAGGCTGCATGCGTCCGAAGGGTAATCATTTGTCGGAAAGGGTTGAGAAGGGGATATACCCTCACATATGTACGGTAATGCATGTAAATGCAGTTCAACTGAAAATAAACACAATAGTAGAAAAAAAAGACGGTGACAAAAAAAAACTGAGCGTTTTTATTGTCGTCCAAAAAAATTGAAAGATAAGTAGAAAGTGGTCATATAACATTTCAAAGGATTAGCGTTACCTAAAAAAAAACATACTGAAGTTCGAATTACAAAAGGAGACAAGATTTCATGTATGGAAAAAAAAAGAAACCGGAGCAAAAACATGACCGTGGTAATTTATGATGCCGCATATAGGAGGGGGAGGAGACGGGGAAAAGTGGAGTAAAAATCAAGTGAGTACACCTCATAAATGCCACTGGTTCTTCCTCAAAATATTCACTTGTGCAATCTTCAAGTAAAGCTTCACAAATTTCACCAAACACCGTGAGAGAATTCTTGGGAAGAATGAGAATTTGGGACTAAAATAAAATAGGAAAAAATACAAGCATACCATTTTTTTTCAAATACAAACGAATCCGGTTCCTCTTTTCGTAGAAGCGAAATTTTTAAAGGGCCATATAATAATATATAAGAATTGCACTGGCGGTTTGAGAGATTATTAGAAGATGCAAGGCATTTACAACTCGTCTGGCTGGGTCTTTTCCACACTTTTTGGGCTAGGTTGGAGAAGAGTGAATGTGGTCAAAAATGATAATATGAAGAGGCAATGTACGAAAAAAAACTTGTTGGTGTGGTCAAAAGAATAGATTTTACATCCATTTGTCTACGTATATAGTAGTATTTTCTTCAGCGGGTCATTTAATAATGTATAAGTATATGTATAAGTATTTTATGTAGGCTAAAAACGTACATACCAAATGTTTTTTATATAGCACAAAACCTTTAAAAAAATAATCACAAGGAGTGTCCGTCAGGCCAAAAGATTGCATGCTTGCTTTCCACCGAGTATGACAAGAATGAGCAGAGTGCATGTCTCTTGGCAAGCCTAATGCATAATGTAAAGTCTAATAAAAAAAATAGAGGGTAAAGGAATTGTATATTTGAGATGAGAGAGAAGACATGATAGTTTGGTACCAAACAAAAAACAGTTCTGTGGTTCCTTTACTCTGTTTTTTCGTGGATATGATCACGAACTTACCTTTTACCATTACGACAACCTAAGTCAGCGTCACGTGAGATGGGAAGAGAGACATGGAGAGAGGAGACAGAGACAGACTTGCAGAAAGGGAGAGATAAATAGATATACAGACAGACAGAAAGACTAGTCAAGGGAGGGAGAGAGAGACAGTGAGAAAGGGCCGGGAGAGACAGTGTAAGAATAGAGAGACGGAATGAACGAAGAGATAGACAGAGTGGAAAAGAAAGAAAGAGACAAATGAAAGGACAGAGAGAAAGAGACAAATGGCAGAACAGAGAGAAAGAGACAGAATGAAAGAAAGGGAGACTAAATAAAAATACAGAGAGAGAGAGAGAATGATAGGCTAAAGGGAGAGACAAGGAAAGGAGTACGAGGAAAGATAGAAATAGAAAGTGATAAATGAAGAGAAGGAGAAAAGCAAGATAAAGGATTGGCACGAGAAAAGGGAGAATATAGATAAATGATGACAAGGAGAGATAAAATAATATAAAGAGACATGAATGACAGGGAAGAGAAAGAGAGAGAGAGCAATGAAGAGGAAAAAAGAGAGACAATAAAAAAGAGAAGATGTACAGAGAAATCCTGAAACGGGTTAGAAATCAAGAGAGACAGGAGAGGAGAGATAGCAAGAGACACAGAGTGGAATGGTAGAGAGAAAACAATGTTGGATATATAAATGAAGGAAAAGAGAGGGGAGATAGGATACGGAGTGAGAAGAAACTGGGAGAAATGAAAAAGGAAAGGAAAGAGAGAGAGAGACACGGGAGAAGAGAGTAAAATAGAAAATAAATCGAAAGCGAGAGGCACAAGAAGAGAGAGAAGAAATGGAACGAGACAAGGAGAGAAGCCGGAAAAGGGAAAGGAGAGGAGAGGAACAATGAGAGAGATTAACGAGTGAGTGAAGAGAGAGAGAGAGAGAGAGAGAGAGAGAGTGAGAGAGTGGGAGAGAAGGAAGGCAGTCAAAATTAAGTCATTCAGCCGGTCAACTTGCTTTCACTCGCTCCCCACCACTCACAAGCTTCACTCTTCCAAGGCAGACACAGAATCTATATACTGACAAACGAAAATTTCATCTCCCTTCACTCGCCACTGGCAGACTATACCGTCACCACGAGCCCACCAATCCACCTTCTTAATACATTTTTTTTCATGTCAAGAAATGTAAGTATACCTTCTGTGATTGCAAAGATTTCACGTTGTTCCAATTGATTTCTTCTTTTTTTCAATTTTTTTTAAATCTCCACAAAAAGTGTTTCCACCCATTTTGTTCTTTCTGTAAAACTCTCTCATATAGTTTTTTTTCGTTGTAGTGGCCAATTTTGGCTGGACTTTACCATCTTTTGTTTTTTTCTTTGTGTTACTATATATACTCGATTGAGTTGAACGTCCAAGGGGAAGTTATTGTCCTCTACAAGGCTGCGCACAGATATATACACCCCAAGGCTGGAAGGACAGGTAAGAGATTTGCTCATTTTTGATTTATTCCATTGTGTTGTAGCAATTAGTGCAGTACATATCCATTTCATTTATCTAATTATACCAATCATTACTCGTATTTTCGAAAAATAAACGTCCAAATTCAATCTTGCGTTATTACTCACCATGTTTTTTTTACGTTTTTTTGGTTGGTATTACTGCACGCTTCAGATGTGTCATGTTTCTAAGGGGAGGAGTTTACATTGTAATAAGAGAAAAAAGTGAGCGAGGGGAAGGGTGCATGATTTATATAATGGCTTCGAGTCCTGACAAGGGGAGAAGTGTATCTATATATATACATACGTCCAAGTGTGGAACCCTTTTTTTAGGTCCCAACCCCTGCCTGATCCCATGCGTGGGAAGTGCCCATTCAAATCAGGGAGGAGGAGTGATGTATCGGAGTAATTAAAATGTGCGTAAAGGTCTGGTGAGAGCATAACTCATACGTTGAGGGTGTGCATGATCCCGTAGGCCCCGCCATCCCAGCCCGTCCGAAATAATTAGACGTGAAGAACAAATATAATAAATTATTATTATTAATACCCAGACCTATACGAAGATCAATTTCACTCTTTGACAGTAACAGCCTTTGTAATAGGAGTAAGGGGTACCAAAATGAATGTCAGAAAGAATCGTATGCTCATCGGTATAGACCAACATTCATGGAGAGAGTGAGAGAGAAAGGGTTTCCAGGGTGATGGCAAAGTAAAGGGTTACCAAGGAAAAACTAGAGGGAAGGACAGGAGAGGGGATGAAAGGGGAAAGTAAAGAGAAAGATACGGAGAAGGGGAAAGGGTTGTGAGAGGGAAATGAAAGGCAGGAAGAGAGTGGAAAGGGATGAAGATCAATAGAGAGACAATGGGAGAAATAAGCGAAGGAAAAAGGAAAGAGAAGAGAAAGGGATGGGAGAAAGGAACAAGGATAAGAGGGGAAAGGCGAGGATAGAGGAACAGAGAGAGAGAAAGAGAGAGAGAGAATAGACAAGAGAGAGAGAGGGAGGAGACAAGAGAGAGAGAGGGAGGAGAGAGAGAGAGGAGAGAGACAAGAGAGAGAGGGAGGAGACAAGAGAGAGAGAGGGAGGAGAGAGAGAGAGGAGAGAGACAAGAGAGTATATGCACAGAAAAGAGAGAGATGAACAAGACGAGAGTGAGCAAAAGAAGAGAGACAAGAGGATGAGCAAAGGAAAAGAGAGAGAAAAGATAGTGAGCAAAGGAAACGAGAGAGAGAGAGAGGAAGTAGGATGGCCGGAGTGTGCCGCCATTGCCAATGTATGTATGACATACATATTTAGTATATATAAACAAAACCTATACCAAAGCCGAAGTATAAGGAAAGAAAAATAAAGGAGAAAGAGAGAGTCACTATGGATTCAATAACTTTCTCTTTGACCGTACGTAATCAATTAAATGGCTCCACTCCCCACTGCCTAGTTTGTGCTATTGTTGAAAAATTCATTTCATTTGGAAAATACTAGTGAAATGGGTGGGAAACACGAATGCTTGGCTTCCTTGTTCTTTTCTGAATTGAACAAATACGCAGGTCTAGTTACATATGATGCATATGTTACTGAACGTATACCCATACATACGTATACTTTACACACATTCAGATTTCCGTTCCTCGTTACTCATTTGAGTTGCATGTCTCTAAGAACAGAGGGAAATAGATTGAACCTCTACAACTGGCACTATAGTACGGAGTGGGGATATTATAGACAAAAAAAAGCACATGCTCCCAGAAAAGCCCGACATAGATTTACATGGATAGAGGGCTAACTGCTGTGACGCATGTAGAGACATTCAAGGTCCTCGGGAAGCCTGCATGTTCTTCGTCCTCTTGTTAGCAGTCATTGCGATTATGCCTGGGTGAAAACAAAAGTCTGTGAATTTACGATTTTTACAAGTTGATGTTATGTTAGACTCATAACTATATGAACGTGAAAATCCCACCCACATCAACAAAAGGTTTTTTTTTCTCTCTCTCTCTCCTGTCCTTTTTCCTTGGGGTTGGTTTTTACCAGGAGAGGTACAGCGGGGAGGGGGAAAAGCCTAGATGGAGGAGACCTGCACACGTGTAAAAAGGGGAACTTTTTGAAGGGGAATCTCGTGTGGGAAAATAATCCTCACAGACGTGTACGTGTTCCTATAAAGGAGTAGCAAATTAAAAGGAAGAGCTTATTTGCATGTCTTCTGTGCATTACGTCAAGTCGAAAAAGTGCGGTAATCTAATCAAGCTCAACATTCGCACCCCTTTTGGGGAAATGGACAGGTCCATGTCCAGGTCGTGTCCCTGGGAGAAGATATCCAGGACCTTGCACGAATGTCATGTGCATCGGGCATAACACGGCAAGGGGGTGTAACGCCCTCCCCGAAGAATGCTAATCACAGGCTTGACCCACCCCGAAAAACGGAAGGCTTACATGTCGTTAAAAGGTTGCATATTTTCATACAAGATTTATTTATCTGCATACTTGATGAGGTAAACACGGCCCTACTCAATTATCCAACACACAAGCATCTCATCTAATTAATCGGTTACGGTACAAGCGTGAGAGTTTAAAGTCAGGTAATGGAAATTGATTTCTTTATCGTTTTGATGGGGACCATAAAGTTAATTAGATGGATATTATCACGTTTTTGGCCCGTCTCAGGCCAACTGAATTGACCAAGAGAATGAAAACGTTAGCCACAGAATGATGCTCTAGCAACTCAAGGATTTCTCGGCATTTTTCGGTACCTGTACAAACTCTCATTTTTAATAGTTTGAATTGAAATATAAATTTCATTTTTTTATTGGAGTTAAAACGTCCATTAAAGGCAGGGGATGTATACGCATGTACTTTATTGGTGTAGGGTTACATTAGTGTCTTCTTCCCCCATCAAAATATGTTTTTATTTGTACAATCTACAGCACAGATCAGGGGAGGAAAAAGGGAGAAAATGGTAGCACATTCTGATGTGTTCGTAATCTCCCAAGAATTTTAAAACTCCAGAAGGGAAAGGACTTTCTTGTGGTGGGGGTTTATACACAAAGAATAAACTTGCGGGGATGGAGAAAAACAAGTATATAGTTTGTTGTTATTTTGTCTGTCTGTCTCTCTCTCTCTCTCTCTCTCTCTCTTCCACCTTCCCACATGGACAGGCTGAAAGGGATGGAAATTATTATATGGAGTTAAAATACGACACCATAAATTGTCTCACAGAGCTTATATGATATCATTGCACAAGGATTTCTTTTTTTACTGGACTGTCTACCTGTTACTTACCTCCTTTTGTGTGCTTCAAGCAATTTAAAGGATAATATATGGTTTAATAAAATAAATGACGGAGAAACAAAAAAAAAATATTGCAGGATGTAGATTCCCTCACATGTTGCTCCTTTATTTATTAATATACATGCAGGAGCGTTGATGAGATTTTTTTTGACTCCCTCGTGTGCAGTGGTTATTTCTGTGAGAATTATCTCCAAAAATGATAAGCTGTATGTAATGTTATACATATAGACACGGGAACTGTCGAGAGCAAGATATAGCTTAATAAGATTGATGTGGGATGTGGAATTGTAGACGGTGGCAATGTGCCACGTGCATAAAGGAAAGTAGGCAGGATGAATAATGACATTGAGGCCTTAATAATGTCTTGTCTCAATTGGTTCCAATTCTGAAATTCAGATGCAGTTTTATTTTAAAATGCTCAGATTTTTTTTCATTTTCAAGATGGCTATGAAAAAAGTCAGTTTGAAATTGTGCACGGGGTAAGTTATTAAATTGCGATTGCAGTTTGTATTGTGGAAGCCATGTTGGTCGAAGCAGCAACATTGCACTCTGGCCACGTGGTACTAATGCAGCAACTGCAACAATGGTAGGTAGTGGATGGAGACAAAAAGGTGCATAGCTTTCAATTAATTTAATTCATAATAATGAAAATGATAGAAGTAATTTTTGAAGCAGATTCCATCTTAAAGCCCATTTTTTGCTTAAGAACAGTGTAATGACCTGCGAATAATTTGTGTGGAGGAGGTGCACTAGTACAGTTAGTGTACAATAGTGAGTTATAATAGCATGGCGTGGCCTATAATCTGAGAGTACTTGGTACAGACTTTTATTTGATCCAGATTTAAGCCCTTAAACAATTATAAAATTCTTTATATATAGTTATAGTTCCTAGCTAAATAGTGTCCTGTAAGAGCAGAATTGATTTTTCTAACGACGCAATATTGTATTACTAGCGTTTCTCCGGCACGACTCAATTGATTTTGTGAATAAAATATGTTTAATGGTTTAAAAAAAAAGTCAGTCTTAGAGCTGGATTTTAGAAAAAGTCGGCGATTGGGTTTAATTGCAATCGGGACATGACTTTCCTCGACTTTTAACAAATCCTCCTGGCGCCAAGACCTACTTATTTTGCACTTCAGCAGACCATGAAAACAATTGAAAAAGCATTAAAATGATTGTTGTCCTTAATTATGTAATTCCAAAAAAAGCTTTATGTAATCCTCCTGACAAAGCCGAAAAATGTCGCTGCCTTCAGGTGACAATGAGCCTAAGAGTTAAGAGAAGAAAAACAAATATGCCATTAAAATAAAGTAGTAAAAATTCCATATAGTGAGAATTACATGTTTTTTAATGAAAAACTAACGAGGTGTGTTGGGTTGAATGACTTATGTGTCGTTTTTACTCCTCCACATTTTTCGACAATTTTCCTCCCTCGGCCTTTTTTTATTTATTTTCAAATCACAACCTGCCAAATATACAATCAGAACGTCTCCCACATGGTACTTTATTCTCCTTCGAATAATCATATCAGTCAGACTAAGTAAAAAGACGTTGCCGTAATTTTTACAATCCGTTCCAGTAAGAATGAAAATAATAATCGTTTTACAGCTTTTTACGATGACATAATAACCCCCGGTATTTTTTCACTCTAATTTCTTTTGTGTCATAAAAAAAAATCCTTCCCATGTATTTTTGTACATACACATTCGAACCTTTGTGGAAATAAAATAAAAAATAGTACAAAAAAAAAACACTGTTCCATCCAGCAAATCATGTCCAAATTACAGAGAAATATCCCTTGTACTGACGGGGGTGCCAATCAGGGAAATTCAAGCACCCTGTACATGTACATTTGTACATGAACATTTGTACATGAACGCCCAGAGTGCACATTCGAGATCATTCCCGCATGACCGCATACCTCGCTCTTTCTTCGTGTCTATTAATACCGCTAATAAATCCATATATGAGGCCATATACATAGGCTCAGACACATAGAGGGTTAGAATTGCATTATCATTATTATCACCATCACTCGTACATAAATACACATAATCCCTATACATTCCTATTGTTGTAGATTTGGTGGTGCTGGATGGATTATATATTCAGCCGAGACCAGCCATAGCTCCTTCACCAAACGGAGGGAGGAGGACAAGGCCCTGGCGTATAAAAAAAAACGTTCCTCTCCCTTCTTATTCCCCTTTAATAAAAATAGAGTGTGCAATACGCAATCTCGGTCTCCACTTATGGATATACATACTTCTAGAAAGAAACAGAGAGAGTGAGAGAAATGGGGGAGAGTTAGCCGAGGTGGAATTTATTGAAAATAAAAAATGTCAGCGAAAGACCGGCGAGTGGACCTATACACAATTCCCTCAAAACGGAGAAAAATGGAATGAATATCAAAGCAAAATAAATTTATCAGGATACAGGGATGTACAAAGAACCGCCCATCGAGTCGAGGAGGATTAGCAGAAAGAAGACAGGGAATAAAGAAAGATAGAAAAGGATACGGAAAGACGAAAGAGACAAGAGACGTGGTTTTTGAAAACGACACCAACAGAAACCCGTCCGAATTTTTTTTTTAAAAGGAAAGACGTTCAGTATTGACCCGGGAAATAAACAATAATAAGTTTAATAAGTTAGCAAAAGATTAAGAAATTCGAAAGGACAAACGAGATGAAATTGAAAAACGGGGGAGAGAGAGACAAGAGCAAGAGAAATTGCAATGCCGAAGCAGGCAGAGAGACAGAGATGCCCGGACGGAGAAAGAGATACAACCAGAGAGTGAGAGAGATTTATAAGGAGAGAATTTTAGAGAGACAAATAGAGAATTTCACAGAGACAAAAAGAGAATTTTACATAGAGAGAAGTCGAGAAAGCTTTGAGGAGCGAGAGTTTTACAGAAAGAAAGAGCGAGAGCGTCTTCCAGAGAGAGAAATAGCGAGAAAGAGAAGTAGAAATCTGTACAGAGAAAAATGGAGAGACACCAAAAACAGAGATGAAGATACAGAAAAATATGAAAGAGACAGAAACAGAGAGAGAAGGAAAAGGAGAGTACTTCCAGGGAGAAACAAAGAGCCAGTCGGAGACAGACATTACCATCAGAGCTCGAGAGTGACGAAGGGGATTGGCGTTGGATGGAGGCGCAGCTTTCATAAAAAGTCTCCCGGCCTATCCATGGCGAAAAAAAAACAATGTGAGGGTATGTATACATATTTCATGTGATTATTTTAGGATTTTTTGAAGGGTATAAAAACGTGTGGGTATACATACTTTTTTGGGCGCATGGGGCCTATACGGCCACGACCTACGAGCGTACATTGGAAAGGAGAGGCAGAGAGAGACGGAGAGCCTTGCTATATATGCACATGAGTGGGACTCAATGGAATCAGTATGGCCGGCCGCACTCATGCCTTCCAGCAATATGCGGGGGGAAAGAGAAGAAAGAGAGAGAGAAAGAGATTATATTGTGGAAACGGAGTGCACATAAAGGAGGAGAGAAATGCAGGGAGGAAAAGAGTGACGAGAGAGAGAGCGAGAAAGGGAGAGAGAGAGAGCGAGAGAGAGAGAGAGAGACGAGAAGAGAGAGAGGAGAGAGAGTGAGTTTTGGAAGCGTGTGCGTGTGGATTTGGGCTTTATGTACATTGCTTTTGGGTGATTGCGGTATTTGTGAGTGAAAAAGACTGACGATGAGGAGTTCGGCAGGAGCCAGTAAGAGCTTGATGAAGGGCGAGAGCGGACTCCGCTCCCTATTGGCTACAGCCATTCGCCCAATGGATCCTCCATCTCTCCATTTACACATATTTCGGTTTCCTTCGGCCTTTTTACCAACAACACAGCCCACTCAACACACGCTCTCTCTCTGTCTCTCTCTCTTTTTCTCTCTCGCTCTTTTTCCTCTCTCTCTCTGTGGGAAGAAAAACCCCTGTAAAAATAAAGGTTTAACAGGCTCCACAAAACACAATCTCTCTGGAATCAACAAAGTCAAACAAAAAGATTTTCTCTCTCCTCTCGCACTCATGTAGTCGTCGTCCTTTTGAAAATATACAATTTTCCTTCGCTCCCTTCAGTTTTTCCTTTGATTGTTTCTTTTATTTATTTGTTTTTGAATTTGAAAAAAAAAACGATTACAATAATCTCACATTACAAGGGAAAAAATAACATTTTGGATGTGGCTTGGTGTGTAAATACAAATCGGGGTGTTAGTGTGATATTTTTTGGTTCTTTTGTGTGTATTTGTATAGGACCTTTATTGGAGTGGAAGCCGGTAAAAAAAATGGATTCTCATTTTCCCCTTTTAGAGCACCGCTTCTTTTTTTTTGCTACCACCATTTTTTTTAATATGTTAATGTTTTAGGGCTCTTTCCGATTTTGTCCTCCTTGGACTCAGTTTATTATTGTGATGTTAGCGGCATGGCTCCCATTTCTTTCTTGTTCTTTTGTGTTTATTTGTGTTTGAAACAAGTACTTTGAAATTCTATCTCCGGCATGGTGTAATGTGTGTTGAAGTAAAAAGTGAGATGATTACCCGTTTTTTTTTTAAGTGCTGTCAGTGTTTTTTGTCATCAGTGGTGTGCTTTCAAGTGTTTCCTTTCATATTTTATGTTCTGGATAGAGACCTTGTCGGTATTGTCTTTTGTGTCAATTGAGAGCACAATAATAATTGTTTTTTTTTTATCGGATACAATTCTCATTCGTAATTTATCAAATGTATAAAACAAAGCAACAAAAATGTAAAACAGAGCAAAGGATTGTAGAACTTTTTACAAATCTTGGTCAGAACGATAAATGAGGGTAGATCTTCCGCTCTTGGGACAATGACTGATTCCGGCAAGGGTCTTGGGTCACGTTTGGACAGGTTTGGTATAACAAATTAACTTAACATTGTACATTAACAAAGGTTTGATATTTGTTCAATATTGCTAAACTATAAAGTGATTGTTTTTCTTATGTTTCATGGACTAAATTAATTGTAAATTGATACTAAATCATCTAAATTGTGTGTCGTGATTGCTTTGTTAGATTGATAGCTTCTCAATCTATCGTCTCACATCCTTTGCATGGTTTCAGACGGGCTTGAATATGGCGAGGCAAGGAAATCGAAGGGGAAGATCGAAATGAAGACATCCGTTTTTGATGCTGGTGAAGGTCCCGGAGGTTGGATGATGTCATTTAGAGGTGGTTTTGAAATCTTTGACCTTTCATCTGTACATTTTTTTGTATGTGAAGCGCCCCAAGAGATGATTTGAGAAAACAAGAAGAATGAAGATGGGTTTGGAGATGAAGAAGAAGGAGTTGAAGAAGCTGTGACCGAAGGGAATTGTCGCTTTCCTGAACGTATACTGAATGTATCCTGAGGGCTTAAATCTCCGGTATACCTTCAGTATACGTAACAGGCGAGAACAATATCGACGAGATGAAGACGAGATTCTTATTCCTTTGGTCGTCTTGAAACGGGCGAGAGTTGTTAGAGCAGCATCTTTGTGGCCACGAGAAATCCCTTTTGGAATCATCAACATCATCATGATCATCATATCTATATACCTCTCTTTTCCTCGGTAACATTTGCTCAGGGAGGAGGGGAGGCAGAACATGGAAGAAGAATTCTTTTTGTTGAATGTATAATATATGTATACGAATAAAATATGTACATATAATACAATCTGTATAAGAAGTAATGACATTGTAACACCTAAAGGGAAATGTAGCTCTTCAGGTGATGTTTCTTGTCTGTATATCCATTTCTAGTCATTTAATTCCTTGTCATTTTCACTGGTTAACAACTTCTTTTGTAATAGAAGCGTGGGAGGATTGATTTGTGTGTTGTTACGTTAGCGGCTACTATGGTTTCTTTATGGTTTATTCAAGACATTCAAGTAGCTCGCTCTTCCCACGCGCGATTCGATCCAAACTAACTCCCTCATGTATATTTTTGTGTGTAAAAAAAATTGTCATATTACTAAATAGTAATTCCTTGTCACTGCATATACCTTATTGTAAATCCTATTCTCAAGATCTTGTATAGATTACTGTCCTGGCGAAATGTTAGTTGCAAGTGTCACGATGAAGTTATTGTCCTAATAAAATACGCAAGCTCAACATGATTGCTCCGAAAAAAATTGAACTGCCTTCAACCATTTTTTTCGACTTGCACAATTTTGTAAAACACTTTTCCTATTTAGACACTCATTTAATGTCTCCTGCATTGTGGTTACTGGTCTGCTGTAACAAAAATAAGATATTACGACCCTTTTTGTTTCGTGGAAAAGAGAGACGAAAAAAAAGAATGTTTCAATTTAGGGGCCGCATACATTTTGTTTTGAGAAATTGTGTAAAAAAAGTTGGGTAGGGTTTGACAGCTGATATTTAAAGACATGTAAAAGAAAATCACAGTTGTATTTTCGCCCTAATTTTTTTTTTCCTTCTGACCTTTCTGAAAATATACAAAAACGTACGTCCTGGAGGTCTAGGTCACTTTCCTCTGTTATCGCATCCTTTAATAGTAACGACGAAGGTTCGGAAGGTTATCAGAAAATGTCTTTTTTTTTCGAGATGTATGTAACCCCCATTTTTTTTATCCTCTCAATTTTTCTCACCATTCTTTGTCTGTAGTGTGACCGCTTTCATTAAAAAAAATATAGAGGTAAAGGATTTCTTTCCAGGGGGGAGAATCTCATGTAATGTGTGAGTTTGTAGGCGTTCCTCCAAGAAGCAGAAGACGGAAAGAAGGTAAGGAAAGGTATACATATTATACACAATAGAGAGAAATACCTCCAAAAAAGGAACAAGTGTGATGTCGATCGGTTCGGATAACAAGATGTCAACTTCAAAATTTTTTGCTCCCTTTCCCTTTCCCCCCTCTAGCCCGAGAAAAAAAAATTCCCTTTTAAGATTTTTTTGTTACGCTGACCTTCCTCTCGCTTTTTTTTCCCCCCGGAGTCGGTCACAAAAAAAATCCCGAGAATAGAGAGAGAGAGAAAGACCTGGGAGAGACTTAGAAAGGGAAAGGGAAAAAAGAGGAAATGGAATTATCAGAGACTTAAAAATGGTATGTCCAGTTGTGTCGGAGGAGGAGGAGGAAGACAAGATGCGCCTCCTCATGAGGCATAAGCCATAAGGGAGAATATGTATAGCTTAATACCCGCCGAGATTTATGACAGTAAAGAAGGGCAAAAAGTGTCTCTTGAAGCACTATGTATCCAACACCGTTATTAAAGGCAGGATGACTGGTTAAATACATACTTAAATGGACTCTATCCTCCTCCGTTTTTTTTCCTCCCAAAAGGCTCCAAAATACTCTGTACAAAATACTCTGGGATGCCTTGCTCTTGTTATTATTATATTATGACACCATTCACCGGCCTCTATCGACATATGGCCAAAAAAAGCGAGAGTTTGTGTGACATTTTTTATAAAGGGCTTTCCCTCACAATCAGAGAATATCATGTATTACAAGCTGTACATAAGCCCACCCTTTTTTTTCTCTCTCTTCCTCTCCCTTTCTCTGAGAAAGGGACATCTAAGGGAAGGATCATCGTGTGTGTAGTGTGTATGGAGGTAATATAATAATAATAGTTGGATTGTAAAAGGCAGATGGGTCCGGAACGAAAGGCACACACTAGGAAAAAACAATTGGGAAAGGCAGAGAACTAGGCGGGAGTCATGGAACTACTGTTTACTTTTGCCTTTCTCTCTCTCTCTCTGCAAAAACGAGACCTTTATTATTATTACAGGGAACCAGCCCTTCAGAGACCGGCCTTTTAGTTACTCACCTCTCTATTATCATCTTCCCTCTCAAAAAGCCACACATGTACACACTTTCACATGTATTCATTTCCATCCTTTTCCTCTTTGATTCCCATACTTTAAACGTCCTCCATATTTTCAGTTCTTCCTCTGTCGTGATTCCATTAGGTGGTTCCTCTTCCCACTTTCAGTTCCTCATCAAAAACTTGTTGGAAAAGTCAAACATCCGAAATTTCCTGGAGTTTATTAGAAAAATTCATCGTCTTTATTGGATCTATTCCCTTCCGTTTGCTGAAGAGGGTGAAGAAGACAATTGCGTGGAAGCATTGGCTGGGAGCCACAGTGTATTCCAATGGAGAGAGGCTCCAAAGTTCCAGGGAGGAGAAGGGTGGGGGTGCATGGAAGGGAGTGGATGGCCGTGCTGGAGGAGCAGAAGCAGGAGCAACGCCAGCAGACATTTTGGAATAAATTTTTTTCCAAGCCAGAGGGGGAAAAATATATTTCATCCACTCCCTCCCCTCTTCCTCGCTCCGTCTAATAAGCCTCTATATCCCCGTGAATATGTGAGTGAGTTCCGTTCGTTTGATATTGTAAGTTTTATTAGTTGGAAATTCTCGACACGATCAGCAGGAAGTGCGTCAAGGTTGGATTGATGGCACGAGAGGAGATTGTAGATGTATCAGAATGGGGGAGGGGAAATCACACGGGGGGAAGCAGGGAGCCACAAGAAGAGGACTTCCCGGGAGGAATATGGAGATAGAAAGAGAGAGAGCAGGGTGAGAAAACATACCAGGGCAGAGAGACAGAATGAATGGAGAGAGAGAGAGAGAGAGAGGACAGAGTTATAGAGAAAGAGTGGAGACAGAGTGAGAGAGAGAAGAGCGGAGACAGAATGAGAGAGGAAAAACAAAGAGGGAGAGAGAGAGGAGAAACAGAGGAAGAGAGAGAAAGAGGAAAAACAAAGAGGGAGAGAGAGGAAAACAGAGAATGAGAGAGGGAAAACAGAGAATGAGAGAGAGGAAAAACAGAGAGAGAGAGAAAGATATGAAAGAGATAAAGAAAGAGAAAATCAAGACATCAATGACAGCAATGAGACCGGTGAAGAGCAGAAATAGACAGGGCAAGAAATCAAAAAGGGAAGTAGAAATAGAGAAACACAATAAATACACAGAGCAATGAGAACTAGAGAAAAAGATCAAGAAGTAACGAGCAATTGAGACAGATATAGTGGGGAATAGAGAGGGAAAATGTAAAAAGAAAGAGGTAGGAAAGGCAGAAAGGGAAAGATTAGACAAAGAGAGAGAGAGAGAGAGAGAGGACAAGAGGAGAGAGAGAGAGAGGACAAGAGGAGAGAGAGAGAGAGGACGAGAGGAGAGAGAGAGAGAGAGCAAAGACACCGAGAGACAGTGCACAGACAGAGAGTGTGTGCACAGAGAGAAAGGGAGAGAGAAGAGAGAAAGAGCAAAGATACGGAGAGACAGTGGAGAGAGAGAGAGAGAGAGAGTGCAAAGAGAGAAAGGGAGAGAGAAAGAGCAAAGATACCGAGAGAGAATGCATAGAGAGACAGGAAGAGTAGATGAAGAGAGAGAATGCTTTGGATGCTCCGAACCCGAAATAATGACTAGGGATATAATAAGGGAGCCAGAGATGTGAATCACGTCCGGCTTTTCTTGCTCATTCTTCCCCCTTCCCCCAATGCCTATGTGCGGATCTGCCCCTCTCCCATCAATGTATCAACTCTCCAGTATGAAAATGGCATCCGGGGAATTGTATAGGGAGTTAGTCTACGTTGCAGCAGAAAAAGAGAGTGAAAGACAATTCTGTATTCTTCTTCAACCTTAGCAAAGGATCTGTATTAGTCTTCCCTTTGTACAAGAGAAAAAGGAAGGAGAGCCGACCATCAATCCCGGTGACTGATTTCATTAGAACAGATTTTTATCCGGGCAAGAATCCTTATCATTTTGGGGAGAACCCTTTTATCCCTTTTAAATTGGAAATACAATGTAACATTTCATGTTGTGAAGGGGTAACGATTTTATTAGTAGTCCCATTGACAGGCATTCGACTGTGTACTAGTATACTTTTTAACAGTCGTCACTCTGTAGTAGTACATAGTTTGATATTTTTGTAAATATCACAGTATGGAAAGTTTTGTTCCGGTTTTACGTACTGCAAAACGATCTTGGTCTACTAGAAAAGAACGAAATTAAGAACCGAAAAAAGGGAACTCCATTTTCTTTCTCTTCAGCTTCCTTTTTCAAACAAAAACTGTTCAAATTCAACTATCGCCAACTACTTTTCATATTGGAGAACCAAACGAGACACTTGAAAACAATCCATTTTTTATCATCCGCCACGCTAAATCCTTTAAAACTGTTCCTTATTTCCGTAGAAAAGTCAGGCAGCTATTTTTCTGTATCTTAAATAACAAACTTCCATATTTAATTCCATCCGAAATTCCCTTTTCCTCGAACCCGATTCTTGGCTTAGTTCTACAAGAAAATTGAGATTTCACCGATTTTTCCCACCTCAACTCCGAAAATTATTACCGAAAAGAAGTATATACTTATCAACGATGATATCATATTTATGACAGAATCTTGCTTTTTACAAGCATTTTTATATGCTTTCCCTTAACGTATTGACCGTGAGATTGCTCGCATGCAAGTCCAGTCTTAAAAAACGTCCATGCCTGAAAGCTATTTCGAAAGAATGGAAATAGGATCAAAATACACACCCAACAAAGAGGAAAAAGACTTGGTTTGTGCAAACCTCATTCTTTTTCCCAATTTGTAGTGGATTTTTCAAAGTCTTGAGTGACGGAGGAAAGAGTTGGACCATAAATTCCGAAAATCCAAAAAGACCAGGAGAGAAAGGGATGTGAATTGAGAGAATAAGAGAGAGAGAGAGAGAGAGAGAGAGAGAGAGAGAGAAAGGCAGAATTACAGGAATGAAAGATCGAGGCAGAAATGTGGAGAGCAAAGGAAAGAATGACAGATAGGAAGAGAGAAGGCGAAAGACGGAAAGTTTGATGGAGAAAAAATGAAAAGAAAGAGAGACTGAGAGAGAGAGAACGATGGAGGGAGGGCGAGGCAGGGAGAGAGGGCTTAGTAGTTTAGGAAATTTGTTGCCAGTTCTATAGGAGGGAGCTTATAGATAGGGTGAAGATTGTTTGGTATGTGATTTTGCTATAGATGAGCAAATGAAATTCTCCGCCTTACGTGCATGTGTACAAGAGGAATACATTTCCCGAGACTTTTCTTCTTCATCGCTCCATTTGTTCCATCCATTCCATTACGCACACATGGGGCTTAAGAGAAAATGATACTAGTTTTCCCCTTCTCTCTCTCTCTCGCCTATCTCGCTCTCTCTCTCTCTCTCTCTCTCTCTCTCTCTCTCTTCTCTCTCTCTTTCCCTCTCCCTGCCAAGCATCCGTGGATAGTTTTCCTACATTTTTTCTCCCAGCTCACTATGTGATCTGTGTAAAAAGCTTTGGAGTTATATTCAAGGGAGAGAGAAAACCAACGAGAGAGAGAGAGAGGAAGAGAAGAAAGAAAAGAGAGAGAGAGAGTACTCACATAGGAAAATAACATTTTACAAAGAAAAAATACACCACCAGACTTTCGGCCAGGGCTTTTTCTGTCTGGGCAGTGTGTGAGTGTTTTCGACAGCAGTGTTTAGGGGGTAGCAAATAATCTGTTTAGCCCCTTTTCTTCAGTCTATCACAGAGATGGGGGAAATGACACGAGAATCCTGTTTTGTGTAGAATTTTATTGCAGATCTAGTCGAAAAGTGCCATTCATGTAGGAAAGAAATTGACCAAGTTATGATCATTTTCTCACGGCAAGTTCAAGCTTCACTTTTTGGCAAAATAAACTTTTTTCTGACTCCAGGAACAGAAATCACTGCATAAAATATGCGTAATTTGCGCATTTATTTATGCAGCGTTATGCCTATTTCTAATTAATTCAATGAAGAGTCTTGCAAACATGATCAACTATGATTTCTTATGCAGCGAAAGTATTTGAATGCTTCTGTTTGACTTAAAAAGACTCGCATTTCTCATGCCATTCTGTCCCTGGAAGCAGAATTAAACAAGTGTATTCGCCATAAAATCTTAAGTCTAAACTTGGTGCGGAAAAATCGTCATAATTTGACCACTCTTGTCAGCGCCGGATCGGGTTTTTTCGGTTATAACTGAAATTAAATTCTGCATAAAACATGCTGTTTGTCTCGTTTCTACTACCTCCGCATTGGGCTGCAAGGGGGAGAAAGGTGTCCTGGGACCCTGTACATATACGTATACACAAGAATGTAAGTAGAAATGAAGGGAGAGAGAGAGTTTGGTGCCAGATGAGATGAGATGAAAAGAGGAAGAAAATGAGAATTCAAAAGTTCACTTCTCTCTCTCTCTCTCCGTCTTTTCTCGTCTCCCAACACAATTTTCCCTCTCCAATTTCATCAGGCTATTTCCTATGCGTTCCATAGCTTTGCGAAAATGCTTGGGAGAAAAAAAAACAGAGTAGATTTGAGTATTTGCTTTTTCTCTTCTAACCTTTACTCTTCCGCCTCAATTTTTCCCCCTCTGGTACACATGTATTTTAGTGAGGACGGACTATTCAAGTTTACGTTGACGCTCATGTTCCTCCAAAGACCATGTAGGCGTTCGTATGTATGTACGTGAGCGGAACACAAGCTTCTATTTTTTTTCAAGAGCTTGCATATTTCAGAGTTTGAGACAGACGGAGAGAGAGAGAAAGAGAGAGAGAAAGAGAGAGAGAGAGAGAGAGAGAGTGAGGGAATGAGAAAAGACTAGTACTTTAGGGAATTCACATCTGTGTAAATAGAATCCCGTCCCTTCCTCCTCTTCCCTCTCCGCATCCTCCAACTCTCCCCGTCTTCCTCCATTCTGCAGTTCATTTGTATTTTAGCGAAGGAACATCATAATCTCGGAAGAAAATATATATGAGTGTGGAGGAACCCAGAGGCAATTCCACTCTCGAGAAGACGTAATTGAGTCGCACGTCACAAGAGCCCTTTCTTCCTGGGATAGAAATCATTTATATTTCTTCTCATAAAAAGTTTTAAAAAGTCTTCTCTCATTTCTCTACTTTCCAAATAGTTTTTTCTGCTCTTTCCCACAAGAACAGAGAAGAAAGAGGATGGAAATAGAATGGCCTCTTGGTTGTATTTACATTTCTAAAAAATTTTCCCGCTTTTTACAGTCCAGACAATACTTTTTACTATTATGATTTTTGATACTAAATACTAAATATTTACACTGAAAATCCCGAATAAATTGTTTTCCGAAGGATGACTGAAGGAGATGACTACACCAAAATTAGAATTGCATAAATAAGAATCATATTTGATTATCTTCGTTGGGCTTAGTTAAATTAATACATAATCACCAGCCATTATTACAAGGTAGAAGATTATTACTTTCGGAATTAGGAGATCTCTGCATTAACTTTGGATTCCTAACTAGCTCCTTTGTGCGGCCTTAGATAAGGAAGAGAAGGATTAGAAAAAGTAAAAATCTATTTTATAAAATCTAATTTACATGGAGTTCTAATTCAAAAATAATGCCGAAACTACAAATGCTGGGACACAGCTAGAGCAATTCTGAAATCCTGGTTGCCGGGGAATAATCAGGTAGCATATTTCTCCCTAATTAGACTTGGACTATATTTAAAAGCATTCTGGAATTCATGACACTTCCGATGCAAATTCTTAACGAAAGAACTCATCAAAGCCACCACTTTCCTTAGAAAACGACAAGAATTATGCAGAAATTTGTGGGAGCTCTGCATTTTTTCCTAGTCCCATCGCGCATTTCGTAAGCATCTGCAAAATTGCTTGTTATTGAGCAGAGGAGTTGTTATTGTGGGACGTGATGTGATGAGGCCGACCTAGTTATCAAGATGGAAATGCAAAATTCTTGAGGAATTCATTTTTAGTCGTGTCTGTTTACTGCATTGTACCCCAGGAATTTTTTAAACGGACGGAATTCTTTATCCTTTACCGTTGTGAACTATTCAAAAGTGGGGCGTCACCGAAAAGTAAAGGGAAAACGCTTGAAATTCTTCATGATGATTTTATTTTGGAGCAATCCTAAATTTGCGTCCCCAAAATTGTTTTTTTTTTTGCGGTATTCATCCTCTTTCGTCCAAAGACAAAAAAACCTTCAGCATTACGTGAGGATCTCCAAAGGGATATTTGAGGGGAAAGCCTTGAAGAAAATCTGAGTTTTTCACCTTTCAAAATGGAAAGGAAAAACCTACTACACCAGTCCTCCATGCGAGCCTTACTTATAACCAAAAAAAATTCCATCATCCCTAACTCACTCTACCTTGAGAATTCCTCGCTTCCCACGGAATTTTGACAGAAAGAAAGAAGAAAATTTATTGGAGTGTACAACAAAATTGTGGCTATGAATCTTTCACGACATTTTATACTTTGCGAATTTTGAGAGTAAAACTGAGAGAGGTAGGAGCAGAGAAACAGAGATGGAAACAGAGAGAGAGAGAGAGAGAGGAAGAGAGAAATATGAAGAAAGAGAGAGAGAGAAGAAGAGAGAGAAATATGGATAAAGAGAGACAGGAAGCGAGAGAAATAGGAAGAAAGAGAGAGGAGAAAGAGAAATATGGAGAAAGAGAGACAGGGAGAGAGAGAAATATGGAGAAAGAGAGAGAGAGGGAGAGAGAGAAATATGGAGAAAGAGAGACAGGGAGAAAGAGAAATATGGAGAAAGAGAGAGAGAGGGAGCGAGAGAAATATGGAGAAAGAGAGACACAGGGAGAGAGAGAAATAGGGAGCAAGAGAGAGAGAGGGAGATAGAGAAATATGGAGAAAGAGAGACAGGGAGAGAGAGAAATATGAAGAAAGAGAGAGAGAGAAATATGGAGAAAGAGAGAAAGGAGAGAGAAATAGCGAGAAAGAGAGAAAGGGAGAGAGAGTAGGAGAGAGAGAAATAACGAGAAAGAGAGAGGGAGAGAGAGAAATAGCGAGAAAGAGAGAGTGAGAAATGGAGAGAAATAGCGAGAGAGAGAGAGAGAGAGAAATGGAGAGAAATAGCGAGAAAGAGAGAGAGAGAAATGGAGAGAAATAGAGAGAGGGAGAGAGAGAGAGAGAAAAGAAGTCTTGAACAGGAAGGGAGAAATTTCTTGTTCAGGTATACATGCCTACCACATGACTGACATTACCAAGAAGGGGTGCAAGTCATTTGGTGAGTGAGTAGGAGGGAGTGATGGTAGTGAGACGACTACTACAGACGAAGGGAAATAAGTAGAGGAGAGATTACCGAGAGAGAGAGAGAGAGAGAGAGAGAGAGAGAGAGTGCGAGAGAGAGTAAAGAGAGGTTTGTTGAGGTGGTTGAAAGCTGTGAGGCGAGAGTGAAAAGGCAGACGAAGAGGTTGAGAGCCTCGAAAAAGGACTAATGGAGAGTGTTGCTCATGTGCAGGTTGGATTCGGGGGAGCCAGGGTGTGATTATTGGTGGGAAGGGAAGACGGCCATCACCGAACGGGCGGATCCTCTGTCTCCGAGCTTTGCCGAAAATCCAGACAATTTATGACCAAACCAACAAAAAGAAACTTCTCCCCCTTTTGCCATTAGTTCAATCCACCGAAATTCCACGGGTGCTCAGGATCTTTTTTCAAACCATGCACCCAAACAATCCCTGTCCATTTCCCCCCTTTCTCTCTGTCTCTCTCGTTCTCTCTTTCTCTCTCTCTCTCTCTCTCTCTCTTTCTCTCTCTCTCTCTCTCTCTCTCCTCTCTCTTCCCTTAATGCATTCCCCGTCGACAGCCAGAAGAGTCACTGACACATGGTATAGCCTTCGTGTAGGACATTCCTGATACATAATATTATCCTTTTTATCTCCTCTTTCCACCCTCAGGCCTCTCTCTCTCTTCCTCTCTCTCTCTCTCTCTCACTCTCTCTCTCTCTCTAATGCTTTTACCCTGTCAGCTCGTCCTATTTTAGTGCTAATCTAAAACATTGTTTAAAAAAACACTCCATTTCTGTCTCTCCCCATTTCACCGCAAGTGCCATAGGAGAGTCATGTCTACATGGAAATGTCTCTGGCACTGAAATAATAGCACTGCGACTGAAAAGCGCGATGTTGGAGCACTGGAAATAAATATTGCTTCTGTTCCTCACGCATATTTTTGAAATCAATTAAACCGTCCGTTGTACGGACGTTATACGGACGGTCTTTGTATGTACACAGTATGTTGGTGTTAAGGGACAGAGTTCCGTATAAAATAATTTGAAAACATATTCACTCAATGTGGTTAATGGCTTTTTACAGGACGTGAAAGGTAGTTGGCAATTTTTCCTGCCATTAATTGAGATAAGAGAAAGGAGTATGGTTTTTTCTCAATGAATATACCCCTGCCATGTGTGTGTGTACGAGAACAGCTTTTGGTGTTTTTTTTTGTTTTTGTCTTAAGATTAAAGGGAGCTGTGATTTTTGGAGGGTTATCGTCTGACTTGCGGTTGGTGGGAACTAAAGAAAATAATCACATGTTACCCCGATCTCAAAGGAAATGTTATTCGATACTGTGCGTAATGGTTTTTTTTTCTTCTGGACGGAATATAAGAGCTTCTGAGCAGTTATCCCTTATAACTATATGGTTTGTCTCCAATATGGATATGTCTATCTCCAGACCAGGAACTTCTCAGTTTATTCTCAAACATATCATAGTTTTTTATTATTAGGATAAGTGCGTCTACCTCCCGTATAAGAGGGAGAGATGGAGGAGAAGTTTTTTGGTGGAGCTCAAGTGGCGGCGGCAGCAGTAAATACGAGCTCTTCTGACTCCCTGAACGTGCTCAAATGCCACACTGTATAAAGTTGTGGCAAAAGAGCATTTGTGTGAGGAGGAGACGAAGAGAAGAGAGCAAAAGAGAAAAAAAGAGAGCAAAAGAGAGAAACAGAGAAAGAGGGAGAGAGAGAGAGTATTTTTACGGACTGAAATTAAACTTTTGCTACCAAAACGATGCAAGTAATGGCCTTTAAAATGAGTGGAAATTACCTTTTTACAGCTCATCAAGCACCTAAATGTGGATTTGAATGCCAACTCCTCTTGTTTTTCCTATTTATCATTCCACTCATTGCATTTATTGACTGTATACACAATGTATCACGTATGTATTCACTCCCCTCGTTCCCACAGTGTGTAACACTCCTGTTATTATTTGTTTTCTTCTGGTTACTCCATTCTCTCTCTCTCTCTCATTCACTTTATTACGCGCTTTTACACACATACGACGTACATGTTGTTGTTGGGAGTTAATATCATTATTATTACTCCTCATTCTTTCCCATATGTTTTTATGTGTGAAGCCACCAAAAACCTACAAAAACAGAAAAAAAACAACACAAACGTACTACAATTGCGTGTATCCTTCTTATATGTGGGCAGAAGGTGGAATATGAAAAGTTTGGGGTATACAAAGAGAGAGATAGAGAGAGTCCAGCACGTCATTGTAGTAGCTCCAAAAAATAGTAGGAACATAGTAGAAAATATGTACAACCACACGATTTGCTCTAGGCAATCAACACATTATTATACCTTATTGCACATTAAGTTTTCCCCTCATTTTTATGACTCCCATTTCAACACCAGTCCATAACTAAATCCTTTCTCTCTCTCTCTCTCTCTCTGACTCTCTCCCATTCTACCTCTCTCACTCTGTCTCCGTCTCGGTCTCTCCCTCTCTCCACGACTCTAACACTGTCAATATACACTCATTCATACACATGTGAGTAATCATGACTACAAATAAGAGATCCATACAATGTATTCAAAAAAAAACTTTTCCTTGCTTTTGTTTACAACATTTCTGTTGTATCCTTTCCTCATTTTATTGTTTAATAGAAAATGTATGAAATGTATAGGCAACCCCTGAATACTGTATGCTTCAGTGCCCGTACGTACCATGATGTTTTGGAGAGACAAAAAAAAAAGTAAAAAAAAGCACCAATAGTTGAAAGTGTAAATACATGTTTTTTTTCTTTTTTTCCCTCTCCATGATTTTAATAGGTAAAAAAGAGGTGACTACCGTACCACGACGGATTTGATGGTGACGCAGAGCTAATTATGTCCCAACACCCAATTAGGCAGTAAAAGTTAAATTAGTCTAGTGACATTTTAATTTATGGGCGTAATTTCCATCATTTTACTCCCATTATTATGACTCTCTAAGTGCTCTGGCCGAGCCATTTCCCCGCTCGTACTTCTTTCTGCAGCACGGAATATCAAAATTTTGGTGTGTAAATTTGCATTTCCTCCTTTAAAAAACACATGATTAGTTTGTGCATGATGGGAATACTATACCACCAAAAAAAATGTGTTAGCTTCCCTCAAACAATCATCATTGGATTTGGCACGCTTCCACCATAATTAAGGGAGAGTCTCTGTGCTTTCCATCATATTTCCCCCTCCTCTTTCACTGACATTTAAGATAACGCAATAAATTGTTCCGCTCAAAAAAAAAAAAAAAAACGGGAGAAAAGGGGAAATGTTGAAGACAAGGGGAGGAAGGGAAATAATTAGGGAAATGTCTCTCTAGAGACGAGAGGAAATTGTTAGAAGGAGGAGGGAAGAGGGAAAAAGGAGACGGGGAAGGGGATGAGGGAGACGCCCGTTAGAAGCCATTAGGGGTAGTGCTGGGAGAGGGACATCATAATTGCTCCAACAAACTCTAGCGGGGAAATGGAGGAAAACAAGATGGAAGGGACCTATAGAAAAAAAATGGGGGAGCTCAAGAGCTGTGAAGAATTGTAAAAAGATGGTGTTGCCAGCAAAAGTGAGGACGTACGGGGCCACCTCGAGACTACCAGCACTCTGGCTATACCGCAACGACTACGGCCAGAGTCTATCAAAGCAGCCTCTCCAGCTCCCACAATAAAGTCTTTTCTGTCCTCACAAGCACTGGAAAAAATACGGAGACAAAGTCCTTCAAGAAAACTCAGAAGACGAAAAAAAAATCCAGAGCATGGACGTGCTCATTTTGCAGTTTTTCAATATTTGAAGAACCTTAATTGTTTTTCCTCAACTTCCCTCTTTGAACCAAATATGAATATCATTTCTGGACGGATGCGTCCAGCAATTATTCCTATTTTTGCCTTATCAGACCCTTTCTAGTCTCCGGAAAACCTGGAGGCTCCACGTGATGTTGATGGCAAATGTTACGAGGCAAAAAAGTGACAAATGAGTTAAAAAAAAGAGCATCGGAAGTGGTGGGAGTAGAATTGATGGGAAATCTGGCTCCTATTAACTAAACATATCCAGAGACTTTCGACGTGGGTAGAATTTTCAAAGGAAATAAATGGTTATATGCGTGTTTACAATCATTATATAATTACGTAGCCTTTTTGTACAGAGGCCAGGAAGAAACAGGTCATGTTTTTCACCCAACAAAGAATTGAGAAGAAGGAGAAAGAGAGAAAAAAACTAAAAAGAGGAGTCACACATTCGTAAGCACGAAAGCACTTAAGCTTATCAGCAGGAGGACCATAATCAAAGGCGGTGGTTATTAATCGAGCGACAATAATTGAATTAGACCCCTTTTATCTGAGCACAGTGGTGCCGCTTCCCTTCTCCTCCAGCTCGTGGAACCCGATCTCCTTACTAAAATGTCATTACCATAAACAAGCAGAGAGAGAGAGAGAGAAATGGAGGGAGAGAAAGAGACAGAAAGTGAGAGAGAGAGAGTACGTGCTCAGAGGAGCAAAATTACTGAAATAGTCCATGAGCTTTCCAATCCGTTCCTAGTACATGTGTAGACAATTTACATATTTTAAACAGAGGCGAGATAGAAAAAGGACCAAAGAGAGGTTTGGAAATGTTGTTTTTTTTGTCTCCCTTCCGACAAGATTTCTCCTCTTCTGACTACGGTCAGGGAAACTTTCCATTTGACTAAATCCAAGCGTTGACACACATATGTACCCACAACAAACTGAATCCTCGGACTCTCTGGCACCAAGTTTTTCCATGTTACCGAATTTCCAACATGATATCCAACTTTTTTCTTCACAAATGGCAAAACTCTCCAATGTTCTGTAGCTCTTATGTACAAGCTCTTGGGTATTTCTCTGACGAAAAATGGCGAAGACAAAGTTTTAGTCGGGGTCCAAATATAAGTAATCTTACGGGGTACAACAATAGGATCATTGCGTTTTTTGCGGAGCAAATACCTGTCTTAACATGCTATTAAGAATAAACATATGACAAACATGGAAGAGAGAGAAAGACGGAAAAAGAGACGGAAAAAGTACAAAAATAAGAGAGGGAGAGAAAAAAGGGTTGGAAGACGGAAACCTGTAATGGGGGAAAATAATGATTGGAATAATAATAATGAGTTGTCATGAAGGCAGTGGGTAAAGGAGAATATGTTCTGAGGCAAAAGGAGACTTGTGTGTATTACTTATGAATGCGTTTATCAGCAAAACACAAATTTCGTTTGTGTGGTACGATTAGAAAAAGGGGAGAAGTTGCATTTTGTTGTTCTTTTCAAGCTTGTATTTTTTTCCTTTCTTTCTTGGGGAAGATACAGCTTGAATTACGAACTGCTTTTGTAGGATCGTTTCCTATTCACTCAACGTAGTACGTTTGCGTTTGCTGTGGCCGCCAGAGTCAAAATAACAACCAGTTTATACCGTAACGGCAAAGTATACGACCAACTAAACTCAAATCTATATCCCATTACATATGCGTCGTACTACACTCTCACTGGGCTCTGGTGTGTTCAGCTACTCTTTCTCTCTCTCCCTGTCTCTCTCTCTCTTTCGCTCTTTCCACCTGCTCCTTTTAAAACCAAAACATTCACGCAATGCTCAATGAGACTGGCTTAAGAATAATTGAAGTTAAAGCAGTGCTCCCAGTTACTAATCTGCGGGCAGCATTTTTTCAAGAGGAAAAATACGAAAGTAAACAAAAAATGGAGGGAGAGAAAATGTTTAAAGCTGGGTGGACTGGGAAGATAAGAAAACATGGGAGGAATTAGTCTAGCCTCCCATAAGCGCTTGATATGCAAAGTGAAAACAGAGGTAATCTGTAGCGGGCGTTCTCAATCGGGACTTTCCTTTTATTCGGAGACAGCTTTCAAATGTAACCTTTGGACTTTTATCAAGCATTTTTCCATTTACCCAAACATTATCGGTCAGGCCTAAAATAAAATTCCCAGTAGCAGACTATAGACGTTCCTTCCGCATCTTATTGCCTGGGAAGACGCATAATTATGACCTAATTCACGGTCCACCAAATCCACCAAATGGAAATTAAAGAAATTATGAAACATTAGCGGGAAAAATGCAGATAGGACAAAATGGAAGATATTGCATTAACAAATCGTTGGTTTAAAATACGAGTATTTGCAATAGAAAGCAAATACGAAGTTTTGTAGAAGAGAAAATTATTCTCTACTAAAATCTATCCTGCGTATGTTTAAATACAAATACGGATGATGTGATGGTTTACAAATTCCTGGAGAAAGCATCATTGAAGTTCAAAATCCAGGAAACGCTAATGTACGCAACTGGCAAAAGCTGGAAGAGAAGCTGGATTTTTTTATCGAGTCACATTTTTTGTGGATTTATGTACAAAAGTGTGAATGACAATGTTGGATAAAAAAAAGCTTTTCCATTTTTGTTGGTACTCTTTCCAGTGAGGATATCAGTACGTCATGGAAAGGTGCACAAGTAGCATGTATTCGTGTGTGTGTGTGTAGATAATATAAGAATGGCAGTTCACCAATGAAGGAGTCACAAGGAATGGTAGTTTTTTTACGTGTGAAATTTACATCCGCACATAAATACAGAAAAATACTCTGTATAAAGAGGCATGGCAGTAATGGCGTGCCGTTTTTTCCCCTTTTTGATCAATAAACTGAAAGGCGAGTAGTGAGTGAAAGGACTCGGTGTGTGTTACTTCTATGGAATAGTAGTAGTAGTTCTTGGCTTTCAGTGCATGGTGTCGGATAGGAGACTTATACTCCTCCGAACTGTATCCTGCTCCCCCCAAAAAAATCAACCACTGCCACTTTTTCCTCCTCCCAAAGTTTCCAAGTCACAAAAAAGAAGAAGATACGAAACATTTCTTTTGGTCATAGCCACCCCGAGCGCTTTTTCCTCTATCTCTTTCCCTCTCTCTCTCCCTCCATAAGGCTTAATAGGACTTAGGAAAAAAAAGACTTTCACAGTCTATTGAGTGTAAAAATGTGTTGCGATACCAGAAAAATGACAAACTTCTTCTGTGTGAGAGCAAAGAGAGAGAGAGAGAGAGAGAGAGAAAGAGAGTGCCAGGGAAAGGATGGGACCGGAGAAATGTAAAAAGGCGAGAAAAGAAGAGAGCCAAATCGAATAGAAATAAAAGTCAACTGAATCACAAAAAGTCACGTCAAAATGAGATAAGTTTTGTTGGCTTTCATCCTGATCGAGTCTGACTGTCTCGAACACACAACATGTATCATCATCCTCATCTTGTTGTCTCTCTCTCTTTCATTTTTTCTTCTTATTCACAAGAGCAGGGCAGAGATGAACTGCAGAGTGCAAATGAAAAGACGGGTGAAGCGTCAAAAAAAAACTAAATTCTCTTTCTCTTTCTTTCTGTCTTTTGCCAAAGCTTTTTGCTCCAAACCCTTTTGAGCCCGCTCTCCTTGTTGTTGTTTGGTGTTTGGCAGAGCAAAGAGTATACCATCCGCCTGATAAGGAAATTCTATTACCAACTGATGACTGAAAATAAGAAGAGAGAGAGAGAGAGTGGAGAAACGTTGGCATAGAAAGACGAGAGAGAGAGAGAATGTAATTCTGTTAAAAGCATTTTCATTTTATCTCATACACACGCAGCAGGCAGAGAGAAGAGTGCAAGTAGTATCTTTTATTCAATGATGGAAATGAATGAAACTTTTTTTTTCTCTCACTCTCTTTCTCTATTTTTTTTCTTCTTCTTTCTTTCTTATTACATAAGAGTGTGTGTGAGTTCTCGGGTGCAAATCATCCCAATGGTTATATGGGTTAAAGGAGAAGATAATAATAGAATGAAATATACTAGTGGTGGCAGACATTGTACTATTTTTTTCCCTCTTGTCGTCCCCTTCTGCAATAGCTACAAAGATCTAAGTCTATTACACATTGTGTATAACAGAAAGAAAGAGAGAGAGAAATAGTGTCATATTTTCTCGCCTTCACCTACCTTCTTCCTTTTGTATTCTCATTATGACTACGTTTTTACGACCACTTTTTCTCCACTTCTCCTTTTTTCAAGTGCTGGACATCAATTTAGTCCTTTTTCCCTTTCTCCCATTCAGTCTCTCTCTTTTGGTCTCTTTCTCTCTATCTCTCCCTTTATTCCTTTATTACAAGTCAACAGCCTCAGAACATTCCGATTTGGCAAGACCAGCTTATCCCCAACAAAGACGGAAGTATAAGACTTGACAAAAATATTTACAATAAAAAAGGCCGGGAGAAGTACATTTTATTTTTTTAACGGTCCCATACTCCCCTGTACTTCTCCCTATTTGATCCTACCGATTCAATTAATTCAGGTCAATGTCATAATTTTTTCCACCTCTATGGAGACGCGTGCCCAGATATTTTCCAGTCTTTTCTTGGTATTGTGTAAGAGATCTCCGTATTAACCACAAAAGGTAGAGTGTGTGTGAGGTAACAGAGATTTGGTGGGAAGAGAGAAAAACAGAGAAATAGACTCCCATTCTTCCATTTCCCGTCCATCTGCATAAACAACAAGGACAATGTTTCCAGCTTCCAGTAAGCATTTCAACCACCTTTGAATCTGATGGTTTGTGCTGTAGGAAAACCAGGGTTTAGATTAGAATTCTTTTCAAGGAAATTGAATGAAAGGAGGAGAAAAAAAAAGATTTTTTAGAAAAAAGGAAAAAATGTCAAAAATACAATGTATTACATGACTGCGTACGGTTACGAAAGAACAAAGTGTGAGGAATAAAAAAAAGTGTGGTTGTGGAAGAGAAGAAAAGGGAGGGAGAAGGATGTGAGGGAATATTCTGAAATGAAGAGAGAGAGGAATACACGTCAGTCCCAATCACTTTAATTCTCCCGACTTTTATTGAGTCAAATTAATGGTGGAGAGCCTGTGAGCAGGATTTTGAATGAATTCCGGTGATTATCATTACTATTATTATTTTTGTACAAAATGTATTAAAATATCCCCATCCCCGGGGTAGACGTGAAGACGGAGAAGGGAACGAGTAAGCATTGTATAGGAGAGGGAATAAATGGTGGAGGGAGGGAGAAGTAGAAGAATAGAGAGAGACTGAGCGAAAGAAAGAGAGAGAGAGAGGGAGATAGGATACAGAGAAGGAAAGGGAGAGATGAGGTTATTTTGAGGAGCTTAAGCCTCTAAGCCAATTCTAGGGTTGTGGTGGTGGTGGAGTGTCGTAAAATGGTATAACAGATAAGACGGAGGATTGCAGGGTGGGACGGGGGAGCCTTGGGAGATTCCAAGAGATTTCTCTGCCACTGCCAGTAAATTCTCCCTGAGTATAACGAGAGAGAAATGGAGAGAGAGAGAGAGAAGGAAGGAAAAAAGGAGAAGGAAAAGTTGGACAAAAATGTTCCTTGAGCCGGTGAATCCTTGCTGAGATAGATGAAGGGATGTATCCTCTTAAATCCTTAAGCCTCTTTTATAGGGTTTCCCTTCCAACTAAGGAAGGGAGAGGGAGAGAAAGGATCAGAGACAGAGGACTAGCATTCCCATAGTCTTTCCTTTTTATTCACTTTCCCGTGCTACTTCTTCATCACAAGGAGAATTCTCTCCCAGGACATTTTTCAACCTATTTCCTACAAGTACATATTTCTTGGTCTTCTATATTACTGCACTTCCCTGAAGAAATGTACTATCACAAGTTTAAATTTTGTTTATGTAAGAAAAATTAAATATTGAAAAAAGAATTCTTTAACTTTGAATATAAATGCTGTAGGATTCTCCTTCATACTGTAGGTTTAAAAATTGTACTGTATAGCCCTGCAAATTTTCCGATTTAGAAATGCAGCTTTCAACTTCCTCCAAATGTTAAATGGATGCTTCAAATAGATATTTTCTTGGGAGGAACAAAATGTAGTCAATTATTGAGACTTTTGTATGCTCCCATATTTCGAGCCATTATTTGCAAGCCATTATGGGTACACATGGTTCACATATAATGCTGCGCCACTACATAAATCGGAGCCCCAAGAGGAACAATATGTTGATAAGTTCAGAAAAAGTCATTTTGCTTGTCAAATCGTAGCACTATCAGTGTAACATTGTGTTACAATGTAGCTACAGAATATAGTGTGCATGGTAGTTTTATGTATAATGTTAATACATGAGCTAGTACGGGGCTGTCTTAGTAGAAATATCAACTTGACAACGGATTTTGCCCTGCTGCAAAATCACGTGCAGTGACATTTAACATTGCTAGAGGAGACACTCAACAAATATCATTGTGCCATTGTTTGTAGCCACAGAGCTTACATTCTTTATATATACGTGTACATCGGAAAGTATCCATTGCCTATCGCATGTACACATACGAAAGCTTTATTCTTCGCCATTATTACTGCAGAGAACAATAACGAGAGTTAAAATGGAGAATTAATGAAAATTAAATGTCCTTGGTAAAGCAATTGGAACATTAACATTACATTTTCATTGCCATGTACATCTATTGTGAGTTGTTTAGAAAAAGTCGTGGGACTAATTGTAAGAATGAAACATTGAGAATGGAAATGACCACAATAAAATCAAAACAACAGAAAACTTTGAAGTATCATTACTTCTAATAAATTTTTTGGGTAATATGACTCTCCAGTCAATAGAAGGGCGACAGAATGGAAAGGGAGAAATTTAAAATCACATGGTTTGATTTCGCCCATTAATCGATACTAAATGGACATAAAAAACCATGCAGAAGGCCACATGAAAGTTAGAAGGATCTGAATATAAACAAAAATCAAAGAAAAGAGAACATTCTAGTTCCAACATCTTTGCATTAGCCATTTCTCAGTCGGAGCTCCTGGGTTGCACTTGTTTAAAGAAAAGTTGAAAAATGAAGATTTCCTGCTTTGTGATGGTCTTTTTGGCATCCATCCTCGCCGCTCGGGCTGAGGAACTGGAGAAGGAAAATGTTGGCGAGAGCATCCCAGTGTTTCCGGAGAAGAAAGAACCCGAAAAAAAATTGGAGACGGAGATTTCTCCAGCAGTTGCAGCTGAAGCTCCCAAGCCAACATTTGAAATGAACTCAGAGAAGATCCAGAAGCCTGAGGAGATTCTCCAAAATAGTGAAAACATTCCCAAGGCTGAGGAAAACGTTCAGAAAGCTGAGGAAAACGTTCAAAAAGCTGAGGAAAACGTTCAAAAAGCTGAGGAAAAAGTCCAGAAAGTTGAGGAAATCATCCAGAAAGCAGAAGAAAAGGTCCAGAAAGCTGAGGAAAAGATTCAGAAATCTGAGGGCAATATCCAGAAATCTGTAGAAACCATCAAGAATTCTGAAGACAACATCCAGAAGTCTGAGGACATCATTCATAAAGCTGAGGACATAATCCAGAAAGCTGAGGACAATATTCAGAAATCTCGGGACAACATCCTGAAAACTGAAGACAACATTCAGAAATCCGAGATCACTATCCAGAAATCTGAAGAAGCCATTCAGAAAGTTGAGCAAATGAAAGTCCCGACTTCCCTGGAGGCCACCGGAGAAATGAAGGAAGTAGTGCCACAAGTGGAAAACTTGAATGTTCCGAGCGTGGGTCATGTGGATAATGGCCTGGACCAGAAGGAACTCGCTTCCGGGGCTGTCCCTCCTCGTGGAGAGCAAGGCACTCCGGAGTTGCCTGAACAAGAACCCGCAAGTCGTGTCCCGGGTCGCCATCACAGAAAAATGCATTACCCGAATCCCAGGACTTGCTTCAATACATTTTGTGAAGCTCCCAAATTCAAGGATGACTGCAAGCTGGCCAAGGTTCGCATTGCGGCCGGACACAGCAACGGGAAATTGGCCAAGCTCAGCTCTTGCTGCCCTCTCTGGCTTTGCATCAAGAATGATGGATCCGTCGAATCCTTTTATGGTAATTTATACTTTATAATAATCAATTATATAATTTTCCCCGTATTTTCTGCCACGTCAGAATCGCTGACGTGTCAATCACTTTCCCTGCGTTGGCACCTTCCGATTGGTCCACGTCAGCCCGAACTCTGAACTCGAACTCGAAAAGTCATTATAATCCTACAACTTTCTCCTCCACTTTGTTTAATGCTTCTGACTCCTCCTCTTTACAGGACTTAGAACTGTGCCGCTTGACCTTATCACCTACAAGTCCAAAAGCCGCCTCATGTCCTATGGTGATTCCCCAATGAAGAATAATTACGAAGCCGCTCAACCACAATTGCGTAATTTTTTATATTCCTATTCAATGAAATTAAAAATAAATAATGATATTTTTAAATAATGATATTTTTAAAAACAATCCATAACCATGAAATATGTTTATCAGAAGCCAAGGAGTTCTACCCTGCCAAGCCTTGGCCATATCCATCCCACTTGACTAGCTACCCTACAAAGCCCACCGTCCAGAATTATTTGTACTACGAAATGATGAAACACCGGGCTGCTCCCGCCTCTTATCCCACCTACGGCAACCCATTAGTACTTGCCAAATTAAGGGAGCAGGCCCTGGAAAAGGCCATGAATCAGAAGCAGGCTCTACCCACGTCCACCTTGAAGGACTACATCCCCATCTTCTATCAGTACGTGGACCGTTCGGATAAAAACAAGATCATCACCAAAAAAGTCTATTTCCCCCGCGCAGGTCTCAAAATGCTCGGCGCACCTTCCAATTCCCCTCCTCCACCCGCCAATCCCACTGACGCCAACCCATGAAGGGAATGCGAGTCGGAGGGACTCCATATTTAATCTTCAACAACATTTCTGGCCTCTTTTGATCACGGTGTTTGACACATTCTTTAATTTAATTTAAATATTTCTTTCTTATACCATTATTTTGTCCTCATGGATTACAACACTTCAAATTTCTCCGGAAAAATATAGTTCAGCTTTGTAAAACAGAAATTATACTTACTTATCTCAGGCCAACTTGTCAAGTCAAAGTTATGTTGCCCGGGTACTGGCGGAATACTTTAAAGAAAATTGGGAAGGAAATTGGGTTGATTTAGAGTACACGAAATGATTGGAGTAATAATAATATGCAATTAGAAAATATCGGCGTTGGTCTTTCCATGAGTGCTAATGCCTCCATGCATACTAATACCTTCTCTTCTTCACAATTTGCGGGTGCCGCAGCTTTGACGTGCACCTGGTGGTTCATACAAGACGTGTAAACTGCTTCAAAATGTTTGTTGCATTAAAAAAAAGTTAATAAAATCGGGTTGGAGTTTATCGCGTCTATTTTATTTAGCATGATACGAAAATGGAGGAATAACTTAAACACTTCAAGTATATCCTGTACATCATTTTTCATTCAGCATCGATCCAACATGGCCAAAGAGACGCAATTAACTGAAGAGAAATCGGTTTCTTGCGAAAGTTAAAATGCTCCAACACACGAAAAAGTGCTTGAATCTCTACGTCTAAATTAAGGACAATATCCCAATAGAGAGAATAATACATCCCACGCAGGGCTGATGTATGGCAGAGCTAAATGTAGAGAGACATCCAATGTGTCACCACATTTATTCACTCTCCATGTTTCCCTCACTCTCACTGTTTAAATAAATTCACATGAAACGGTTTTGTTTCTTTGGAGGAACAACGGGGGGTAGGAATATGTCAGCAGTCTCTCTTTCCTCTCTCGCGTCTGGTGTTAAATAAAATAAAATGTTGTGGCTGATGAAAGAGTGTGAATCAATTTGTTGAGGGCACTCCACTCCAATTAAACTAATAGAGAGTGAGAGAGAAAAGAGACAGGGAGAGAGAGAGAAAGGGAAGAGAGGAAAAAATGAGAGTGAATTTGGGAGCTGGTACAATGCGCATAAATTGGCTTCGTTTGGTGGTCAGTCCATGGGCCTGTTAGCCTATTAACTTGATCCAATTGAGCAGCTCCACAATATTCAAAAGAGACTGGGAGATAGAGAGGAAGAGAGAGAGTGACAAAAGAGAGGAAAAACCCAAGCCCAAAAACTTGAGGAAAGGGAATCAATAAATGCATAAAAAAAGCAAGAGAGGCAGAACATGGAGGGAGGAGAAAAAGAAAAAGAAGAAGCTGGAGAGTTGTAGGAGCAGCAACTTTTCACAAATCCAATTAAGCTACCCAGTTTGCTTTCCTCCTATCCTTTCTGCTCTCTCTCTCTCTCTCTCTCTCTCTTGCCCTCCCTCTCCCTCTCTCTCTCTCTCTGGCTCAAATAAGGCAGAAAAACTTTAAGAAAAGAGAGAGATAGGAGCACTCATCTAGTTATATGGACAAAGTTTTCTCGTCTCACCACCAACTTGTTCATTGTTCAACGTCCCTTCATTAGTTTTGATCTGATTGAAAAAAAGCAAGACAAGGAGAAAAAAGTTTCATCGTTTCATCTCTCTCTCTCTCTCTCTCTCTCTCTCTCTCTCATTCTCTCTCGTTCTCTCTTTTACTTCGGCTTTCTTCCATCAACTGTGCTGCTTTACTTTTCGTAGGGAATAAAAAAAAAGGGAATATATTTATGTATATGTACATGGATAAAAAAGAGATTCTCCCACATTCTTCTTCTTCTTCTACTTCATCCGCTCAGTAACTCCGTAATGAATCAGTCAGGGAAATAATTGAATTAAGGAGTAAGGGAAGGAGAGAGATAGAGAAAGAGAGAGAGAGAGAGAAAGAAAGAGAGAGAGAGTGAGAGGAGGCGGAGGAGGTTCATGTAGAATTGGAGTAGAAGCAGAAGCAATGGCCGCATGTACTAACTGGGAGGAGATTGGAGGAGATAATGTGAAAAATTGCGTTAATTTAAAGCTTCAACTATTTCATTCATCTTTCCCTGTCAACGATTCCTAGCACCTGCTTCCTCTCTCTCTCGATCTCTCTCTCTCGTTCACTCTCCCACTCACTCACTCCCAGCCTTTAAATATGTTAACGGTTAATCCCACAACTTCTCCTCCTCACCCAGACATTTGGATTAATTCAATTTATGTTCTGCCTTTTCTTGATCCTCCCGCAGTAATTCGACGAGGAAGGGAGGAGAGAGGAAGGGAGGAAGTTTAAAAAAATCTTGACTGTTGTGTCTTTTGTACTTTTAAGGGGGTACAACACACGTCCAACAACCGGAGGACATGCTCCTGACTTACCCATTTCAAATGGTTCCCCCTGTCCTTCCCAGACATGACGGCACTGCCGTGGAATCTGCCTTTCCACCCTTTAATGAGCAGGAGAGTGTCAAACTTTAGTTTTTAACATACTTAAGTGTCAACTGTTGACAAAGGAGAGGGTGTCTCTTTTCCAGGGATATAGGTGAGTCCTGTCAAAATATTTTTAACGCAACCTGGACAAACCAAGGTGTCTTTTTTCTTGGAAAAAAAATTAATATATTCAAATTCTCTCAGGTTGCCTCGTCCCTTTGGCAAGTGAAATGTGGGAGATGTATTTAACCCTCCTATTGTCTCTCACCGTCAAAGGGAATAAAGGGAGACTGGAAAGACATTGAAATGGTTGAGAACTGAAGAAACCCCAGAAAAGTTCTGCATATCAACAAAGACAGCCAGAACATACCGTTGGAATTTTCGCACCAGCAAAAAACTAAAATGGGTGAAAAAAAACACCAAAATGGGTGGAAGAGGGGTAAAGGCAAGGGGTAAAAGTAAATAAAAAAGAATATGTTGATGCTTGATGCCGTTTGTAGGGAATTAGGTATTAAACGCCACCTTTTTGGAGTCACTCACATGTATATTTTCACCGGCACTGGATCAATTCCTGTGCCTCTCAGCCTTCGGCTTTGGTGCGTGAGAACGTTGGGGATTAGTCGTATATTTTCAGTATTATGTGTACAGTGTGAGTACAGAGAGTGAGAGAGAGAGAGAAAGAGAGAGAGAGAGAGAGAGAGTAAAAGTATTCCTTGGGAGACTGGGAGTGTGTGATTGTGGGTATAAAAAGCTGAGAGGCTTTACCTCTTCCTCCACTCACTGCATCTGTTATCTGTAATAATAATCAGGAGGTCCCGCTCCTATCCACTTACGACTTTCCACTGGACTTTACCATTTATGTATGACGATGGGGGCATTTTGTACCAACAATTCAGCCTAGACGACCACAGATACCTTCTACAAAATGCCACCTACAAAGTTCCTCTAAAAAGTGTGTGCCCGCACTCCATGTTCTCTCCCCTTTCACTTTCTCCCCCGTCATGGAACTGAAAGCTGGAGTACGAAAATATCATCATAATAATAATGCCTCCGCAAGATTTTGACCAAATTATTCCATTACGAGGCACGTGCCCCGGCCTTCCCCTGCCTACTCTCTGGTGGACTCGGGTGGGAAGAGAATATTTCATACAAGACTCAAAATGGAACTACTTTTTCCTGGTAGTCCCCACATACACACGGTTTTAGTTCAAATGAAGACAACTCACAGCAGAACAGCAGCCGTTGGAATCCATAATCAATAGACTGAATAACATTTTACTCGTATTTCACAGCCACACTCGTTGCCACAAGCACGGAGAGAGTTTTCATGGCATTTTTAAATATCTTTTCACCCTTTAATATTTACAAACACCCTGCGCCTTCACTTGCTTTGGTAATAGCTCTCTCTCTCTCTCTTTCTCTCTGTCTCTTAATAAATCATTTCCTTACACCAAAAACAGGTTAAAACCCATCCTTTCACTCACAGCAAAAATAGCCGGCATGTCTACTGGGTACTTTCTCATGCAAGGAGCTTTCATTGGCCGGGGCAAAGAAGGGGCATAGAAGGGGGGCAAAAAAGGGGAGAGAGAGAAGGAGAGAGAGAGAGAGAGCGAGAAACATTTCAAGGAGAAGCTCTGAGCCCTTTGAGCGAGTGTTGGTGAAATCGTTGGATTTCTGGAGGATCAGCAGAGCCCTAATCCAGGAGATCAAAATCGGATGAATTATGAAGGGAGTCTTTACGAGAGGAAGCAGATGAAGAAGAAGAAGAAGCGGGCGCGTGGATGTTCCAAATGCGATTTTTTTACGCATGCATTGACAACTTAAAACCTCGTGGGAAGGAGAACTCACACATTTACTCCAATGTAGTATTTTCTGTATTTAGCCCTCCACCGCAGCTCGTTATGCCATCCATCCATTCGGACCCCGTGGATCCCCACTAACTCGTGGTAGTCATTGTAAAACTGGAAAATATGACATTTTTCCAGCACAAGAAATATGATCTGGAGTTAACCCTTCAGTTAGGATGTGCCAGCACGTTTGGGTGGTCAAATTTTAGGGAAAAAATACTAAAAGTATGAATGCAAAGGATTTTGAGGGGTTTCAAGGACGGCTTAAGAAAAGAATTTGTTCCAGCCCTGCATCACTCACATGTGAGAGACGTCCTTTGGGAGAAACTCATATATGGGGGAACGAGGCAATAACAATAATAATGCTTGTTTCCCATACAAAGTAATGGCCGAGCCTCAACGCCATCTTCCCGTACCCGCCACATGTATACAGGAGAAGCCTATTCCCAGATGGACTAATTGCCTTTTTTGCTCTTGTTTCTGTTTATCCACTGTCATTCTGTGGACGCGTGCTGGTCCTGACAGGACTCACTTACAGCAGGAATATTTCATGATAGTTGACATTTCTGGACTAATACAGCTTCCTACGGCGCTCAACAGAATTTTTATTTTTACGTCAGTTCACCCAGCATCCTCATAGACATTTTACAAACGAAATGCATAGGAACTCACAGTGTGATATAATGTATTTCTAAATCCCGAATGGTACTCTGGTTTTCATTTTTCATCAGGCGTAAACAACGAAAACTATTTCCCAATTATATATCTGTCTTAATATTTGCAAATAATTCATAGCTATAATTCATAGCTAAATGCATATGAAATGTTATTTTAATTGTCGTCGAAATTGAGCATAAGCGAATTGGAATAATCCTTCTAATCTATTTCCAATCAAATTTTTATGAAATGTGCTTCTTACTCCTGACAATGGCGTTAACCTTAAATAAAATGAATAATTTTGAATTGCATTTTTAAATGAAAGGCTAATCCAGGTTCAAAGGAGCTCCGGGATTTCAAGTAAATATCCAGTAATAAAATAAGAAAAGAATCTACTGACAAGAATCTACTGATTTCAAGGCGTCTCATGTATACTCCCAAGAGATACACCGGAATGCCGTGGCAGATACCCGGGAAGGGGCTTGTCCACGAACAAAATACCTATTTTTTGGGGGCTTCCCCCACGAATGGAGGTTGGAGCTACTCATCTATATGTGGGAGGGGAGGACGAGGGAGGTTGTAAAAGTAATGAAAGAGCAAGAGTCGTATCGTCGTTTTCCTAGCAAATGAGATAAGAATTATTCCAATAATTGCACCGAGAGGATTTAATTAAATTGACAAAGTTCTCTTCCTCTCGCTCCCTCCATTCCCTCCTCTCTCTACTTTCCACAAATTACAGAGCCCACAGACATGGTGGTGATGTAATGTAATAATGTATTTCTCCTATTTTTCCTCCTTCCCTTCTCTCTCGGTCTCTCTCACTCTCTCTCTTGCTCTTTCTCTCTCTTTCTCTCTCTCTCTCTCTCTCTCTCTCTCTGCACGAGTGTTGCCTCGTGTATGATGGCTTGTGTTGCACAGAGGATTTTTTTCTTCAACGCGAACATGCTCTCTGTAATACTACAGTGTGCAGACCACCAGTGGTAGGGATAGAAACAGCACTGTTTTTTAGGAGCAAGAGGATAGTCTGCAGAGAAAGAGAGAGAGAGAGACTGAAATAAAGTTGGGGCTTCTAAATTAAATTGTATATTAGAGAGAAGGGTTTTGTCTAACTCTGACATCTCCGTCCGTAATGAAAATCCTTATGTACGTGTGTGCAGACGAGAGCAGAGAAAGAGAGGGAGGGAGAAAGAGGGAGAGATATGAAGAAAGGGAGAGAAAGAGAGACTCCATTGCCTCTCCCTGTACCAGAGCCTGACATGAGATGGGGAGAGAAAACATTTAAAATTCCAGGGAGAGAGAGAGAGAGAGGAAGAAAGAGCTCATGTCCTATGTTAAATACATTTGCAACTAGTACACCCACCAACTCGCACACAGACAATGGGGAGGGAAAAGGAAAACAAATGGTGGTTACTCAATTAATAATTAACAATGTGAATTTTAAATGGAAAAAGTCGGATGAAATTTTAAAGGCCATTCTCTCCGTCCTACCCAAGTTACATACCACCTACTCCTCTGCCCAGCTCTTGGATGTGGTTGGACTTGCATGGAAGTACTACTAGCAAAAAAAAAACAAAATAAAGGCCAATGGAAGGGGAGAAGATGAATACTTTTTTTTTTTGCTCTCACGTCAAAGTCTTTCCTAATTAGTATCAAAAGCCTCCTGTGTATACCGTTCTCTCTCCATTACACGCCTGGGTAATTAAAATTTCAAAACTTTTTTCCCTTCCTTTCTTTCTCTCTCTCTCACTTTCTTTCGTTTTTCCTTGAAACAACAATCAACTTCCCTACTCCCTTTGGTGACTGTCGTAAAGGAAGGAGAAAAAGAAAAATAGCTGTGTGTAGACAAGAGAGAGAGAGTTTTCTTCATTTTCGTCTGTCTTTTGATACTAACTTGCGGCATGATACATGTACGTATGTATTGGGGCCTTGTTTCTAGCTAAACAAACTTGCAGAGAAAGAATAGAGAGAGAAATGGGAGAGACAGACAGAGAGGGAGTGAAAGAGAGAAGGAATGAGAGAGAGTCAGAGAGAGAAAAAGAGAGAAAGAGAGGGAGAAAGAGAGAGAGAGATTGGTGTGTGTCATCTGAGGACGAGGCGGCGGAGGGGAAGAAGGAAACTTCTGTATTTTTTATCTTTCGCCCAGCTCCTCTCACGCCCTAATAGAGTTTCGTATGGAAGAAGAAGAAGAGAAATTTTTATATTGTATATAAGCTCCCATCTTCTTCTTCGCCTCCACTCAACATTTTTCATCTTGATCGTCTCTTCCCATCTGTGTCCGAGAAAGGAGGGATGAAGCCTCCTCCGAAGAAGATCCAGGAAATAAAGTGAGGAAGAAGGAAAAAAGTAGGAGAGGAAAAGTCTCTTACTCTGAGTATCTTACATATTCAAGTTTGGAGCGCAAAAAAAAAGTTTCACAGACACAAAATGAAATGGAACCTTTTTTTTTGGCTCTCACTTTTTTGGTTCTCGTCCTCTCCTTTTTTTTTTATCTTGTCTCTTGTATACTCCCTTAACCATTTCCCCTTCTTTTACCCTCTTTCTGCTCCTTCAACACTCTTTCTTCCCTTTACTCTAAGAGTGAGTGAGTGAAAGGGAGAGAGAGAGAAAATTGAAGTTTGTCCTAGCTAAGCGCTAAAAGGTATGAGGAATTTCCCCCTCGCACTCCCTATCTCCCCTTCATAAATTTCAATGCTTATAATTTTTGACTCCCCATATATCTATAGAAGATTTTGCGGAATATATCCAAAATAATCCAGCTTGTATTTCTCTCTCTGAAAAGCCCCCCTCACCCCCCGACACGAGGGAAAAAGGATCAAGTAACAAAAAAAAAACTTGGAAGGCTATTACCTACTTACGGCTTCCATGTATCCCACGTGTATAACTTTTTTTAGTGTAATACATATCTATACATGTGCAGACATTATGTACTTTATATAAGTTACATTTAGTAACAAAAAAAACTGCATTTTGCCAAAAAAAAGAACTTCGATCCGAAGAAAACTTTTTAGATAAGCTTTTCCATTTTCTTTTTTAAAGGTTTTTTTTTCAGGAGCTACAAGAGAAAAAAATGGCAGGGAACAACTGGAGCCTAGGAAGGAAGAGATTTAAAATTGGGAAGGTAAGAGCGGCGGCCACGGAAGCGTGAAAGCTATCGAGTTGATATAGAAAGTTTATTCCCGGGTCTTTTCTTTCGAGGAGAAAACCCCGAAAGGAGAGGAAGCATGACTTTTTTCGACCCGTCGTTACATTTGAAAGCTTTTGCCAGTCTTTCTTCGGACTTGCCTTACATTTCAAAGTGTCTCAGACGTTCAATCTTCTGGGAGAGTGCCGGAATTGCCATGTGAAATTTAATGGAAGGCCAAGAAGTGGAAATGAAAGCTAGAAAATTTCAAACTTCATTGAAAATACGGCGAAAATTCCCTGTCAACAAAAACTTCCATATTCCCTTTGAACTTTAAATATCGCAGAAAATATGGCCGAGAAAAAAATGAAGCGCTTTAATGAAAATCAACCACAAAGGTTTTACTGCGTTACAATAAAATGCTAAAAAAGTTTGGTCCTCCAGAAAAAGGTTGTTGAAAGTGAAAGGTTGTTGAATTTTTTTAGAAGACAAAAAATGAGGGAGAAAACTGGAGAAAAAACAAGCAAAAAAAAACAAGAATGTGGAACTTTTATGTGGCCGCTTGAACGAAAACTCAAAGTTTTTGGGATGACAAATTATGGAAATTCGGTCTCTTCTTTTTTCTCCTCCCAACCATTCCCTTCCCTTGGCTGGTGTCATAACAAAGTCAGGGAGAGAGAGAGAAAAAAAAAGACTACCACCCGAGACGTAGTATATATAGCAGGAGCAATGGGATGAGAAAGTTAATCCTCTCTCATGCATAATTCATGGCTCAGAGAAAGAGAATGCCACACTTGGAGCTGCCAAAATTCCATTTTCCATTTCATCAGGAATTACATGACACGATCTTGTACCCCTTCTCCCTCTCCCTCCCTTTCTCCACCCAACACTTTTAGTCTCCTACAATATTTGAGGAAAAGAGAGAGAGAGAGGAAGAGGATGTGAGAGTATTTGTATGTGCGTGTGCAAAAATATTGGAGTTCACATCCGCATATAAATGATATGGGGAGTATGTGAGCTGACTGAGGGATAGAATCCCGTATTAATACAAGTTAGACACTCTTCCCATCACAAACATACTCACTCTCTCCCTCATTCCCTCGCTCTCTCTCTCTCTCTCTCTCTTCTTCCCTTCTCTCTCTCTCTCTCTCTCTCTTCTTCCCTTCTCTCTTTCTCTCTCTCTCCATCTCTTTCTCCTTCATTATTTTCCCTCTTTCTCCGCTCCTTTCTCCATTTCTCTCTCTCTCTCTTGCTTTCCCTCAGTGCGCATAAATACGGAGATTTCTCTCTCTCCCTCGCTATCTCTGTTATACAATGGATGAGAGAGAGAGGGAGATGTCATGTGAAATGTAAAGTAGGTGGGAAAGAGTCGGAGGCGAACTCCCACATCTCCATAGACTTGATACTCATTTGTGTGCCTTTGCAGAATTTAGATGAAGCTCATTATTTCATGTGCCTCTTCTCCTCCGGAGCTTCCCACTTGCCCCTCCAGCATATCATCCAGAGAGAGAGAGAAAGAGAGAGAGACCTTCTCTCTCCAGCAATTTTCCCACACCTAAATATGTACGTCTATGGCTGCACTGAGAACGAGATGAGAGTGAGGCGGCAGCCCATCCCTCATTTGAATGAGAGAGAGATGGGAGAGAGAAAGGAAGAAAGATTGAATGAGAGAGAGAAAGGGAGAGAGATATATATAAAGGGAAAAGGAGAATCCAGGCAAAATAGAAGGAGATGAAGAAGGAGAAGTGAACATCCCTTTTTTTTTATACATGAAAAGCCAAACTTTTGGGACTTGAACCAAATTGGATGTGCTCAGCCGGATATTACACTACTACTACAACACTCCTACTGCATCCACTTCTATTGCTACTGGCTCCATGATATTTCCATAGGAAGTGAAACCTCCACATGGACAAAAAATTATGAAAAAAAAAAGAAAATACTTGGTCCGGGCACTCTATTTCCTCCCTTCCCAAAACGAAATGCTTTATACTAAAAGTTTTTCGTGTATGCTGCCTCCGGAGAAAATTGGAGAGAGACAGCAAGTCTGATAAAAGTGGATGAAATGCTAAAAGCCAAGTCTTTGTCGTGTGTTCCAACCCCATTTCCCTCCCTAGTCGTAGTAAGAGGGACACACTTTGATGTAACACACTTTGCTAGGTAAAAAATAAATGTCCAATCTACTCAACAAATTGAATAGGGAAGGGAATAAGGGCCTTAGATAGTATGTATATGTACTGGAAAAAATTAGATCCACTCCTCGACTTCCTTCCTTGGGGTCATTACATGGACAAACAAAGTCGGGGAACACCTTGAGGAGAGGAAGAAATGTGTGAGGAAATGACATAAATATAAATATGAATTATTGCCTGCCACTCAGCTGCCAGGTTACAACTGTAAAGATAACACCTTTCCCCCTTTTCCCTATCTTTGAGTCCACATGCCCTCCTTTGGATCTTTTCGGGTTGGAATTGCTGTAGTACAAGATCTAATAAAAAAAATATTCCATTTCATACAAACTAATAGTGTGTGATTCCTTCCTTGGATTTTATGTCCTTTCTCACTTTTTCCCTGAAGCCAGAAGACGGAGCTCGGAGGAGGACGAGTGACAGCAACATCCGCGCAACACACTTTCCCCTCTCACACTGATCCCTATCCCCCTCCCCCGGCCCAGAGTGTGGATCGTGGAGGGGACGAAAGGGGGAGAAACAAGACTTTTCCTGCCCATAAATAATTTGAGGTAGACATTGACATGTTAATTCCCTTGTATACAGCTCAATCGAAATTCAAACCCACCAAAAAAAAATTCTATCACCTAATTTCATTTTTTTCCCTCTCACTTATCCCTTCCACCGTTTCTATTTATTTAGACCTTTCATTACTTATGACTGATGCTACCTACTCCCAGGGAGGAAGTAGAGCTCCCCAATGGTGGCAATGTCAATTTCACCATGGAAGGGGTGGTGAATAAAATATATATTCTTTTCCAGTAATGATAATATTAATATTGACCTAAGTAGCCACACGGAAAATTGACAGAGGAAGAGTCATAGGGAGAGAGAGAGAGTTGAAAGAGTTAGAATAGGAGAATATGGAGGGTGAAATTTTTTACCTTGTGATATTTCCAGTTTTGTAGTGGAAGAGAAAGGGGGAAATACACGGCCGAGTTATCTCCTGCCGCCACTTAATTACATTTCTGTGTTGATTCCAAGTTTTAATTGAAAAACTCTGCAGTATAGTTCCTCCAACTCTTTTGTTTTTCTCTCTCTCTCCCTCTCTCCGTTTGTCATCGACCCACAAAAAAAAAGGTGGGGAATTCACCAAGAATTTAATCAATCGGATAAAAAGGTATGTGACCCAAACAGCTGTTTCTCTCGCTCCCTCCTTCTCTATTTCACTCTCTCTTTTTCTTCTTTGCTTTCTCTCCGCATTTCCCCTTGTAATTATATATCCCCTTTTTTTCCTGAATAAAATGTTAAATATATTATTAGTGTTCGTGTGAGCCTCTCTATTCGTGTTCTGCTTTCCCCCTTTGGTCATTATCTCCCGCACGCAATTTGCCTGTTCCCCGGATTTTTTTTCTCTTAAAAAAACGAAAAAAAAACTATATCAAGTAAAGCACTCACAATCTTGTAGTTGGCACTGTCGGAACTGTTTGAGAGAAAGCACGAGAAGATGAAGAGAGAGAGAGAGTAGTGGGAGGGAGAAATCCAGAGAGTGAGAGATTCGATAGAAAGGCAAGAATTTGACTAAGTTTGGTCATGAAGTGGTAACTTGTATTTATTTGAGGAAAAACGACCATTTTTCCCCTCCGCTTCACTCTTTTACGGCTACTTTGCATATATTGATAGTATTTCTTTCAAAAAAATAAAAATAAAACCTATCCCACCCACTGTAATTTTTATGCTAGGAAAAAATCATCCTTCTTTCAGGAGGAGGATAGGCATTGTGTGCATATGAGGAGGATCTTTTACGAAGCTTTTCGACGAAAACCGTGAGGAGAGAAGGAAGGGAATTATAAAGAATTGGTGACTTTAACTACTATGTGAGCATAATGTTGGGGCAATTATACTTTTCTGGCCATGTTTCGCTGGGGAGAGGAGGGAAATTTTGAGGTGGTAAAGGCAAAGAGGAGACTTCGACAGAGAGAAAGAGAGAGAGCAAGAGAAATAGAGCATCACAATAGCAGAGACTGAGAAAAATGGAGAGGAAGAAAGGAAAAAAGAGAGGGAAAGATAGAGGGAAAAGGAGAGAGAGAGAAAGCGAGAAGAGGCAATAGAGAAAGAGAGAAAGAGACAAAGGGAGAGAAGAATTGACAGAGAGACAAGGCAAGAGACAGTGAGAGACGGAGAGAGGGGAAAGTGTAAATAAGAAAAGTATTTAAGGGTATGTAATGCGTGGTGGTTGGCCTTAAGTTGTCTTTTATTTGTTTATTTACACATTGAAAGTACTTCACGCGCTCCATTATATGCATTCACGTTCCAAAATAAGGTATGTCATAAAAATGCATATGTATACTGAGAATCAATAGGAAACACGCACACATGAGCTCTTTTGCATCCCACCGACACTTTTAGCCTCTGTACTCCTTCTCTCCTTCCGTCTCCGCCGGCTTCTTGTATTTTCTTTTGGAAGAAACAGAAAAAAACGGGGAGTAATATTTTTGAGGGGAAAAAAAGAAGGGTTGTATAACTTTTTCTTCTTCCAAAAAAACAAAGAAGGGAAGGAAAAGATGGGGAAAAAGGAGAGGATATTTGTAGTGCAATAAAGAGTGGAAAGAATATGTGAATGAGATGGTAGTAAAAGGTATTGCACGGCTCTACTAATGAAAAATTACTTTATGCTACCACACATATACGTCACATACATTTTTTTTTGGTAGCAGACACAAAAAAAACATGACAATGGACTGGAGAAGTAGATAATTGTTTGAAAGCATGCAACTGGACCATATTTGGAACTCATGTGAGGAGGAAACAAGCCTTACGAAGGGGAAATAAACATAAGAGATGAAGGAGAGAGTGAGAGAGACAAGAGTGGTTTTAGCAGAAAAGTTTATAGAGAAAAGAGAGAGAAAGAAGGGAAAAGCGGCGGGTTGTAAAAGTTGACACACAGCAGGATGGTTGTAAATGATGTTTATGTGGACATGTGCTTTCATTGCTACAGTAGTCGGCTCGGGGAGCTTAAACGGATTATATACATTTTTTCCTTTTTCTTCCTTTCTCTCCCAAAGTTTTTTTTCTCTCTCTCTTTCTCTCTCTTTGAGCCACTCTCACTATCTTCGTCTCTGACTCCGTACATTTACCACTCATGTGTGTACACAAATACTAGGGAAGAAAGAACTTTTTGGGTAAAAATGAACTTTTTTCCCTCTTCTCCCCGGTTTTTCTTTTCAGGACATCATAATAGAGTAATAAGAGGAAGAAACAAGTTGTGTATTATGTGTCCTCTCATGGACTTTCTACTACTCTTTCCTTTCCTACTGACACCGTCTGCTACAGGTCCTAGCCACAACACATATACTCATCCTTTCTGGATCTTCCATCCATTTTAATTTTGATTTTCTAACTAAAAATAACCTTTCTAACTCGCAGCTTTAGTTCCAATTTTCTGACTGTTTTTTCATGTATTTCAGCCATTTTTTTCACTGCAATTCAGCAAATTTCTAACTGTAGGATTCTAAAAGGAATTCAATATTCCTGGGGTAGGACCAACCTGTACAGATATGCGAGAATAGACTCTTCCTGATCTTGTGTTTAATTGGCCCAATCGTTGCCCACAGTGTCCATGGGCACGTTTCTCACAGATGCTGTCTGAAATAATTTAAACGGGAGATAGACTTGGAAATTAAATCAAGGCAAAAATTAGCAATTTTGAACGACAGTTAATCATTCCACAGCGCAATTTGCACATCTATCTACCTGAAGCCTTTAATTATAATTTGACTTTCACCCATTGGGATTTTCCATCAGGAATCCTGCATGTGCTCGTTAAATGTCATAAATGACTGTATTGACACCTTTAATTTATAGTGATGGATGTTCATCATGATTATACGAAAAAACAGATTACTTTCCTTCCAATAACTCTTTTGGATCAAAAAAAGAGGAAGGGCCTGGCCCTGAATCTTTAGTTGGAACTACGAAGTTTAGTTACAGAAACCAGTCGCTAGATGGTGCTTGTGTTGTGAATGTTCTTTCCGGGTGTTTTTTTTTATTTTCTCTTTCCAACAATTCCTGATTCTACAGTACTCCTCTATAGTTACTTAACTATGGAATAATTGTGTAAGAAACATCAGTACTATTCGTCCTTGGCTTGAAAACAAAATTACTTCCTTTTTTCCCGTCTTCCAATTATGGGTGGGGTTTTTAATTAGCAAATAGGAGATAATTGCATGTCCTGAGTCTCATTACATTTTTTTTGGAATATTTCACCATCCTTGGTTGTGTATACCTTATTTTCTTTGTAGTATCACGTGGATGGTGAGTCCAGATCAGTTGAAGGTGATTTTTTTGTTTAAATTGTGTATGAAGGACATGAGGGACGGGGGATGTGTGAAAAGGGAAATTATTGTGTAGGATAATCGTTGGGAGGGCCAGGCTTTGCCTGTTACGGCAAGCAGCATCGGAGAAGGGAAAAAATGGGGAAGTCTCAGTGTTATGATGCTCCAAGTTTGGCTTGCATACGCAGATGCAACCAGCAACTGGGAGATGAACAATTCCTAGGGTTAGCCATACTTTTCCTAGATGGCTCTCAAAGCTCCCCTTCTGGACCTGAGCTGCTTCGAATTCCAAACTGCAGATGCAACCCGGTATTATGAACAACGCCGGTGATCAACTTACGATTACAAATCAAGTTACTCGTTTATCATTTCCCTAAATTATTTCTTTGCTTTTCAGCATTTAAGACTTCAAGAGCTCCTAAAAATGACAAAGCCAGCCATACGCTCAACGCTTGACATGCAATAATCCAAATGTGCATGTATAAAGACAAATGATATTGCATACCTTGCTGTTTTACATTATTCAATCTGGTAATAAATAAATTGCAAAGGTTAATCGTGGTGCCCGTTGGTATTGATGGAAATAACGATCATAATTCGGATTTAGTTTAAGCTACGCTTAACTTAGTCGGATTCATTTAAGAGTAATTAATCAGACTCGTCACATTGTTTCTCTTTCTCGTATTTCATCAACATTCCCGAAAATTTAGTGATTGAAAACCTTAAAAATAGTCCATGTCCATTAACAGTTTTCTAACATCAAATTTGAGAAAAGCTATTACCCTTTAATAAGAGAAGAAAGACGGATAAAAAAAAGTAAAAAAAACAAATTTTTCTAATTATAATTAAGAGGATCGAATGTTGTCTCTGATTACAGAATATCTCTGATTATAGAGACAACAGTATAACTCTTAAGGTCTACAGCGGCTGCTAATTAGTCAGACGAAAAAAGTGTTTTCCCAATAAATATACAAAAGAGCAATATTAAATATTAATACAAGTATCTGTATTATATTCCTTAAATCAATGCTTAACGTACAACCACTGGAAAACCGCTCTCATTCCCAGCATCCAATTCTTTCGAAAAAGGTTTCACTCCAACAATACTGTCCATTATCTATTTACCTCCAAAATATATGTACTTGAAGATGAGAATGGATCCCCCAAAAAAAGTTAAGCACTCATTCACCAGTCCTTTACGATGGGTTTCATCACCGAAAGCGAGAGGAATGCGGGTAGGATAAAAAAAATTGGATCCTGTTGTTGTTATTTTTTTCTTTACTTATCTGTATCATGTTTTTTTTTACAATCCCAAAAAGAAATTGTACCCACTTTTTCCCATTGTATTTTGAACAATGTGGTACAATAGTAAATAAAAAATACGCTATAAAAATTTTCAAGCACATAAAGACACTCGCAGTGGACGAATGGAAGAAGGAAAAAAAATTGATAAAACGATCAGGCATTATGTGTGTACACATGGCAGGGATGGAAAATGAAGGGAGTGACTCTCAGGTTCAATGCAGAGAGAGAATAAGGAGAGAAAGGGAGAGAGAAAAAATAGAGAGAAAAGGAGAGAAAGAAAAATAGAAAAGGAGAGAGAGAAAAGGAGAGAGAAATGGAGAGAGAGAATGGTGTGTAGACGCTAAGAATTTATGTGACAGGTGCGTATAGGCACACATGGATGCGGGGAAAGAGTGGTTGAGAGTCCCAGAAGAGTGCAGATACATGGAGTTAAGAGAGAGAGAGAGAGAGAGAGAGAGCAGGATGGCGAGAGAGTAGGAAGCAACCCAGCAAGTTGTGAGCCTTGTATGTAATTTGTAACTCACTCCGTATGTACTGGGATGGAAAGAGTGCATGCAACCATGTAATAATTTATCTGACTTTGGCTTTCCTCTCACTCTCTCTCTCCCAACAGTTTTATGACGGAAGGAGTAGCTCATTGGTGGCTGGCTCTACGACAGCCATAAAAGTTTCTCTTCCTCCAACCAATCACCAACCATCATTTCCCCTTCCAAACACACCCGACGCATCTTCCCTGGCAATCACACGCCTTCTCATCTAACCAACCTTTACTGAGCCCAGTCAACCCTTTTTCCCCTGGCGTTCGTACCATTCTCCAATGCTCAGATCTCACAGCCCTCAACTCCACATCATGTCCTCTCCTTTTTTTCTCCCTTTCCCTTTGTCTCCCCCAACCATTTCCTTCAGCTCTCTCTCTGTCTTTTGTACCCAATTTCTATTTCTTTCCTGGGACTTCGTTCCTTCCTTAATTCTCATTTATCCTTCTTTTACTATTCTGGGAGCTTCTCTTTCGTTTCTCTTTTTCCATGCTACCCCTTTCTTGCTGTATCTATGTCTAGTTTTCTATTTTTGTACCTCTGTGGATTTCCTTTTGCTATTTCTTCTTTGTCTTTTCGTTGCCTTTTGCTATTTATCTTCTTCTTTTCGTCTCCTTTTGCTATTGCCCTTTTTCATTGTCGTTTCGTCTCCTTTTGCTTATATCTCTTGCTATTACTTTCTCTATTTCTTTCCTTAGATTGCTCCCGATTTTCCGTTTATCCCTTCCTTTATTTTTTCCACCTTTCTTCCCTTCACCGGGTTTCTCTATTCTCTTCCCTTCGCCGGGTTTCTCTATTCTCTTGAAGTTTCTCGCTTGCTTTCATTAGTTTTTACCTTGTTTCTTAGGTTTCTGTCTTTTAGTTTCACTCCCTTTCTCTTGATTTTCCTCTTTTTTTCGTTTCCAACTCTTTCCTATTGTTTTTAATTTTCTCTTATATTTGGTGTCTGTGTGTCTCTTTCTTTTTTCTCGATTGTCTCTTTTAGCTTCTATCCCTTTCTTTTCCATCGGAGATGTGTCACTATCTCTTTGTTTTCTTATCGATCCTATGCTTGTCTTTCTTGGGGGTTCCCTCTTTCTTTTTATTTCTCTCTTTCTTTTCGAGTCTGTCTGTTTCTTGATTTCCTTTCCTGTTTTCTCTTTCTCTTGAGCTCTTCGTAATCAGCTCTTTCGGTGCTATTGTTCTTTCTCTATTCCTTTCTGCTGGTTTATATCTCCGTGGGTCTATCTCTATTTCATCCCTCTCCCGACTCCCTGCTTCTACTCGATAACACGTGGCTGACTGAACAGGTACATGAAGAAGCGCTCTATTCTCCCCGAAAGTCAGCAGTAATTCCGTCTGCGTCAGTTCCAAGTAATCCCTGCTTTTTGTCTCATTCAATCGACTATACAATGACAAAGTCTGAGTACAAAATTAAACTTTATCGGGGTGATGGCGGCAAGCGTAGGATGCCAACCTCCATTAATTGTGTATTTATTCATAGAGACACAAAATGTGCATTTTCATTCATTCATTCAGTTCCCCTCCAAAAACATAAAATAGAACCTAAAGTCATGGCAGAGTTCAAGCTATCATCACTAACAGAAAAAGAGAGAGAAAAAAGAGAAATTTACAATACAAATGAATGAAATTGTGTGTGGAAGCTCTCATTTTTGTTTTAAAACAAAATTGAATGGGAGACACACCCTCGAAGGATTTAGTAACCTTGCATTTCCTCCTCATTTTGATCATCAGTCACTCTTTGACTCCTCACCCCGTCGGCCACATTTGAGTCGTGGTGAATTGATCTGACATGACCCATAGGAAACATAATGTAGTTGCATCGTTATGGCACAATATTACTCTCTTTAAAATGACTTTCCTATGCTATTTACATCCATTGAGAGAAATATTCTGCAGGAGATTTGCAAACGTCCATATTAATGCCGCTGCGTTTATGGCACGGAGTTAAATGTCAATAATTTTTTTTTAGATGGGAGTTTGTTTATATCCCAGACATAAATAAGGCAGAAATAATGTCAAGGTCTTACGCAGTAAGATAGACCAGCCCAGTGAAAACAATAATTTACCTACCAGAAATAAAAAAAAGAAAACAAAAAACAAATTTACACCCTAAAAATCTGACACATGAAATAAATTTCAAAAATACGGGGAAAATTCAGGAGCATAGGCAGTGCCACTAGGAAAGATTCGATAAATATTTACTAATGAGACTCATTTAAAAGCGTTTTTATAGAAAATTCCCACGTAAATTCTGAATAATGCCAGCATGAATTCTAAAAAAAATATTTTTGAGGATAATCCCCATGTGAGAGTGGACAGAAACAAGAGAATCGGCATCTCTTTGTGGGAAAAACTGTTGGTATAATTGTACTTTTCGTTCCTAATGATAATAATGTGGGGATTTGTCCTTCAGCCGCGAGCCCTCCTGCCTCTCTCCTTCATTACTCATGCAGCCAGAGTTGTCTCGTCCTCCTTTCCTGTTCTTAAACCTCTTGTCAAAGTCCAAAAAAAAAGCCACGTTGTTTCTACGTTGGCTGTCCCTCGTTAAAAAAACTAAAAATTCTGTGATTCATGCATGGGAGGCTTGACAAAGTTGTAGATGTGTGAGGAGGCTACAAATTTTGCTACTACCGAGTCAAGATAAAGTTTTTTGGTCGTATAACAAGATTAACTTTTATGACTTTCGGAGGAGACGACGACGACGACGACCAGGACGACGACTTAAGTCCACAGTTCCTCCAACTGTCACTGTCTTTCTCTGGGGATAACCCCTCTCATGTCTACTTATCATACCTCCTGGTCCTCAACCAACTAGGAAGGCAATTCATTCATTTCCCAAACTATACTTAAAAATTAAACCTAAAAAAAAAAAAAAAGAAAAGGAAAATCCCAGGTCATATTTTTTATTTGTTTCACATTTTTGAGCATGTGATGTAACCATGGATTTTAATAATAATAAGTTTACTAGAATAAAGACAAGAAAAATAACAAAAGCCCCCAGAATCTGAGGGAGGAAAACAACAGGTACATCCGCGTGGTTGGAGCATAAATGCCTCTATTGGTGGTGTCATAAACGTTGGAAATTTCTGTCTGGAACAAATCATACATCCAAAGGAACAAAGAGCAGGAACATACACATTTTCTTTTTGAAAAAAAAAATATATATACACATCTATTCAGCCAGAAGAAAAATGAGAGGATTCATCCCAATGACAATATCATTTTAGACATTCCACAGGAAAAATGCAGTGGGCTTTCACATCTGTCCACAAAAACTATGACATCACTTGATCCTCAGGGATATCACATATGTGACTACATGCTACATACATATGTAAATGGCTAAAAGAGGACATAGTCTATTCAAATGGAGATACTAACCAGAAACTGTGTGCATCTCTCTCTCTCTCTCTGTCTCGCTCTTTCCCTTGTTTGCTTTCGCCTGCCTCCTCCTCCCCTACGGGAGGGATTCACCCTTTTCAAGAGAAATGGGAAGGGCGTTTTCTCTCTTAATTCGATTCAAAGCACACTCGCAAGGCACCATACACGAGTAGAAACCATACATAATCAAAAAAAAACCTAGTGCTATCTATCTCACTACATACATGAAAGATGAAAATCCACACGAGGGTTGGATCACTCTGTGGGTTTTTCAGATACATAACCGTGGAGAGTGAGAGAGACAGAGAGGGCAAAAAAAAATTTTTTATTACATGAGAACATTTGTGTATCTATCTTCCACCTCCATAGCACCACAAGAAGAGAGAGTTTGTTGTAGAGGGAGAGAGAAAAAAAAGCTTAGAGTGATAGAAAAATCCTTTGGGTATGAAAAGAGAGAGAGAGATAGAATGCCCTGAAAATCGAACTCTGACTTTTATGTTTCCTCACGCCTCACCTAATCGGAAAAAACGGGTACTACCATTATCTCATCTCTTTTCACATTTTTTTTCCAGCCAACCTCCGTGTGCTGCCTCCATTGAAAATGTAATACACGAACCCAGGAATGTAATATAAGAGAGAGAGGAACAGAAATGCATTTGCTGAGAGGGAAAGAGAGGGAAAGAAATATTCCAAATAGTAATTTAATGTCTGCTCCATTTTACGACTCTTCGAGCTTCAATAGCTCAAGTGGAGAGGGGAAGATGAAGGAGGAGAAGAAGAAGAAGAAGCCAAAAAGACGTTTCCAAAAATAAGATTGTTAGAGATACTAGAAGAAAAACCTGATCTAGAAAAAGAAGAAAGGAAATGAAGGGGAAAGGAAGATAGAAGGGAATTCATGGTGAGCGACAACGTCTGGAGCTAAGTGTCCAAAAACTTTGACTCTCTCTCTGTAAGTAATTTTGGATGAGAGAGAGAGAGAGAGAAAGAAAGAGAAAAAAGAAGGCCATTGGATTTTATTTCTTTGATTCCTTTATTCTCCACACACACTGAGCCTTTATACATTTGTTGAAATAGGAACACACTAGTCATTGTGCACAGACGTTTCCTTTCGATCTCGAGTCTTTTTTTTTATTTCCCCATGTTATTAAGTATGGTGGCTTTCGAGGAGAGAGAGAGAGAAAGAGAGATGAGAGGGAAGAATGGAATCGGAATTCTGGAGGAATCGTAGAAGAAACATTTTCAATCACTCACAAGGCTATATTTGCTCTATAGACAATGATTTTATATGGGCGGAAACCATTACTGTTCTCTGACACTTTCATCACAAAACGACTGCTGGAGTCATCTTCCATCTCTCTCTTTTTCTCTCGGTCTCTCTCTCTTGTTCTTGTCTCTCCTCTTTCCCAAAATGTTCCTGACAGCTTTTATCCCACACAGACTAGCTTTTAATGCATGGCACGTCTTTTGAAAAACACATTTTCTCCCAGCCATGTTTTTTTTTAAACGCAACGTTAGAAAACACTGTATTTCCATCTTTCAACACAAGCATTTCTCAACTGTTTTCAATAAGGGGGAAATAGGGAATTTGAAAAATCTACAACTGCTTCTAATTTTCTTTGCGGCTCCCATTTTTTCCCAGGCACAAATAAGTAAACGCATACACATTCATATAGTTGGGCCTGAAATATAATGTATCAAAGTACATTTGCACATGCATTATACCTGGCAAAAAATGGGAGAGGGAAACGTAGTAGTACCAAGAGGAAAAAAAGGAATAGCAATAATAGTAGGAAGACGTTTTTACGACGACCGTACTCATTGCTGTGCCAAGATTAAACCTTTTGGTCTTCTTTACGGAACTTACACGTCGAGCCGAGTACTGTTCCAATGGTTTTTCTGCAGGAGATTTTCTTCCTTTATATCATCTTCTTCAACTCCTCCCGTAAGAAGAAGTGGAAAAAAATCAGAAGAAAAAGACGAGAGGGAAGGAGATAAATTGCAACATGTTTTTTTTCCTTCTCCAGACCCTCTGGATCAAATGCTACCCTTGAGTAAAAGGTACGGACGTGGCAACAAAGTGGAGATGAAGAAGGGAAGAAAAATAACGAGCAACAAAAAAAAATCACTTGAGAAGAAGTGTATAAATTGCAGGCTGTAGACGTTTCGGGTTTGCTATACGTGAGAGCTAAAAGCCTCACATGAGACTAAAAGACTGCAAGGCGCAAGGGGAAGAGTGCAGCTTTCATCTCTCTCTCTCTCTCTCTCTCTCTCTCTTTATTTTGTTCTCTTCTTTGCATCTCTCTCGTTTTTATCCTGTTTCTTTCAGCTCTCATTCCTTCGTTTCCCTTCTTTGGCTCTTTCTCCCATCTTATTTTCTGCTCTCTCTCTCTCTCTCTCTCTCTCTCTCTCTATTCCTCTTTCTTCTCTGCTCTCACTCTCTCTCTCTTTCTTCTGTCTTCTGCTACTTTCTTCGTATTCTCTCCTTCTTTATCATTTTCTCTTCATATTGCCTTCTCAATGTATTTTCGTGTCTCTCTCTCCTTGTGAGATTTTCTCCACTCTTCGTTATTTCAGTCTCCATTTTTTCTTGATTTTTACTCTTGCATTCGTTTGTCTTATTAATTTTGTCTGATTTTTCTCTTTTTTCTCCGTTTTATTTTTTTCTGCTTCTTTCTGCATTTTCTCGTTTCTTATTTTCTCTCCTTCATTTTGTGTTCTCTTTTCGTGCTCTCTTTAATTTTGTTTTTCTGTCTCCCTCTCTTTAATATTGCTTTGTCTCCTTTTTTACTCTTTAATTTCGATTGACTCCTGTATTATTCTTTAATTTTGGCTTGTCACCTTTATCTCTCTTGTGAATCTCTCTAGTTTTGTGATTTTGTTTTTCAATGCTCGTATGAATTTTTGTCCCCGTCCAAATCTTTGTCTTGACACCTTTCCACTGTCTCTTATCTCTCTCTTTTTTCTCTGTCTCACAAATTCTATACTCTTATTTGCTGTCTCTCTCTTTTTCCCTCTGTCTCTCTCTCTCGTTATGTTTCTCTCTCTCTTTTCTGGGGCTCCCCTCTTCCAAGAAAGCCCGGCAACTGGCATTTTCGCTAATATTTTGTCCGTTACTTTCCAATTAGTTTCACATCTTTTCTACCCCCAGAGCAAAAAAAATAAAGTGTATATACAAGTAGGATTAGCACATATTTTTTCCTTGTGAAGTGCTTGAAGGAGGAAAAGCGTGAAGAAAAAAAATGGAAGAGAGGCATGAGTAAATATAGTGATGGTAGAGTTTGGAGCAGTAAAAAAAGGTATGTGAGAGAGGTATCTGCGTGGAGGCCGGAGAGAGAAATAAGAAAGTGCAGATACAGAATCCACACGAAGGACTTTTATGAACGTCCCTCTGCCCCTACACATGCCTTTACCCTTCCTCTGACGTCAATCAAATGCCAGGGTCACCAAAAAATAATTTATGACAGCATGTCAAAATATTTCTAGTGGAGTAACTCAAAAAATGTGTAATGCTAATTAAACTTGTCTTGTATTACAAGGGGGAAGGTTTTAGTAGTAAAAAGAATAAAGTACAGTACAAAAAAAATCCATTTCTTCTATTTTTCCTCATGTGATCCCGTGTACGTTTATACATTGTATTATTACGATGTATCTCCGACCAAGTAAAATGTACAGGCAAATGCATAGTTTCCCCTTTGAGCGCTGTATTTTGCGAGAAGGAAGAACAAAAAACTTTTATGGCACCCAAATTATGATGTATTACGTGAGCATTTTTCAAATTTTATTTCTTTCCAAATGCCAGAAGAGGATACAATGTTTGAAAAGAAATATCAAGGTGCACTTTCATGTAAGCAACAAATTGAGATTCAAGCACTGTTGGTGGCTCAACACCATCCAGCCACTTTATTCCTTCCATCACCATTTTCCCGTGGAGATGATAAACATGAAGAGGGGAAAATTGGAGAAAAAATATAAAAAAACCTCTTGGTTACTTATTATTGATTCATTATTATTTTTACGAGTGAGTTTTACCACTCCCCACCAAATGAGGAGAAAAAAAACAGAAAAAAAACTTTCAAAAATGCTCCCACACACAAGAATTGTGAAAAATTCACGGAATTTGTCTGGATAGAATATTTTATTCCGTTATTTATAATCATGACAACAACCTGCTTGGCTACAAAAGGAATGACAAAATCTCTCCTCTCGCAGTGATTCTCTCTTGCTCAACAAGATTTCCTCCACCAAAGTCTTATAGACCAAAAGAACCAAGAGGAATGGCAGGTTGTAGAAATATTCAAAAAAGAGGAGAAAAAACAGTAATTCTACACGTCTCCTTCTCTCTCTCTCCAATGAGTGAGAATGGCATTATTTTGTTTTGAAAAATCACTTTTTTTCCTTCCCTTTTAAGTAAAAGTTTAATACTTTAAACAAGTTTTTCTACTTGTAAATAAAATATTTTGTTTGCGTACGAGAAAAGAGAGAGAGAGAAAGAAAAAAATTGGAAGGAAAAGGGGACAAAAGGGAAAAAGTCGTTAAAAACGAGTCATATCACCATCATTCTGTTTTTTTCTTATCCTCCTCCCGTATACATCTTTTTATCCTTTAAGCACTACTTGTAATGGGGGAGATTCGAGAATGCTGTAAGGAATGAGTAGAAGAGAGTGCGTCTATACGCTTTGGAGCGGCTTTACAGCCTCCCCCTCCATTATAATCCAAAATGCTAGGCCTTTCCAAATCCTTATCATGTCAATCAACGTACTATAGAAGAACCAGCAGCAGTCAAAGCTCTCTCTCTCTCTCTCTCTCTTTCTCTCTCTCTCTCACTCACTAACTCTCTTTCTCTTTCTTTCTCTCTCTCTCTCTCTCTCTCTCTTTCTCCAAAAAAAGAAGCTGTGGCCTTTATCATTGAAAATGTGTCTTGTTCTCTTTTTTCCAAAAAACCATTACCAATGAATACATAATGCCGTGGAAAGTGGTTGGAGGAGAAAATGGAGTTATAGACCCAGAAGAGACGGCGGGGGAAGGGAGATTGCTCAAAATGGAATGGAGAAATGAGTCTTAAATCAGTCTGATCCCCTCAATAAATAGATCAAAGAGAGAATATCTTGTCACTTAACTACAACTTTGTTCTTTAGTTTTTTTTCAAAAGGAAAAGGAAACTGTAATCAAGAAAAGCTGCTATTGGGCAGATGACGACTCGTGGTAAAACACTTTTCAAAATAAAAAAAACATGTGTGTTTCTGGAGGATACTGATGAAGATATGTTTTTCCAAATAATATCTTTATTTGACCTCCCCCATGGCTTTCCAGGTTTGTCCTCATGTTCGTTTTTCTTGTCTCTACCAGATATTTGGAGGGTCTTTCTTGTCCCAAAAAAATTTATTTCTTTATCAAGCCCCAAAAAATATGCTTTCCCACCCTCTTTTACCATCCCCTTTCCTCCTGGGGTGAAGATAAGTCTTGTACAAAATTTCTTCATTACGATTTCTCCCTCCATGATTTTTATTTCTTCATCAACATTTTTTTTACCCCTTCTTTTTCCTCATCAACTCTCTCTCTCTCTCTCTCTCTCTCTCTCTCTCTCTCTGTATTTCCTTTTCTTATCAAAGATTTTTTTTTTGGGTAGTCAATCCAACCCTTTATCAAAGAGTTTCCCTTCGTCCAAAACCACCACCTCATTTTTTTCTGTGTTGCTCTTTTTTGACACCATTCTTTTGTCCAAAGGAGTTGAGAGAGTGCCGAAGATGGGTGCATTAGGCCGGGACAAAAGGGGTGAAATACACACCGCAGTTATTACCGACATAATGATTCTATCTCCGTGGACCAGACACACTGTCGGCATTTTCTTGAGGATCAAAGGAAATGAAGAGCCTTATAAAAAGATTGGCGTGGAGCAATATAAACACCATTAGGGCCACCGATTGATTTTCCACTCCACTACTTTTTTTTTCTGCGGTGTGTGACTAAAATCGTGAAATTCAATAGCCTTTGTTCCCACTCTCTCTCTCTCTCTGTCCCTCTCTCTCTCTCTCTTCCTCCATGTTGTTACATGATCTCATGAACCTATAGAAAAAGATTTGCCCCTCTCCCTCTCTCTCTCTCTCTCTCTATCTGATATTGGGGCGGGAGTTGAAGCACGGAGGATGAAATTACGGGCGGTTAACCCATTATCCACGTAGACTCCTCTGTATTCCGCGCCGACCATCCTTTGGGATGCCTAATTCCGCGTTTCCACACATTTGCTAGCCCCAATAAATTTTTGCTTCTGCTATCGTCTACCATTAAATTCGTAGAGGGAAATTAGTTACAGTGGAACAACCTGAGGGAAAGGTACAATTTCAAGAAGATGACCTCCGCAGTTATGACGGCGGATCATGACATTCCTCTTCACACGACCGGAGGATGGGGAAGACAAAAGTAGTAGCAACGGGTACTCATCACAGGAGTCATCCCATGCAAAAAAAGGGGTTGTATAAGTGACAATATTAAGTAATAAAAAAAATTCTCCATTTCCTTACACATTTCCCTGGAAAAAGTCCAACGGCCAAAAAAAAGAGAAGAAAAAAAATACGTTTTTTTCCACTTTGAAAAAATGGTGAAAGAACCAGGAGGGAAATGTTACAGGTCAATAAAAACTTAGAAATCCTGGGGTTCTACTAATATGCATATTTTCCAAAGAAGAAAATAAAGCCATGGGGTGTTTCTTCCTCTCTTTTTTTTCTATACGACAAATGAATAAGATAAAAATTGTCTCGGAGTGAGAGACAGAAAGAGAACCGGAGAGAGAGTGAGGAAGGGAGAGATGAAGGGATCAATGGCTTAAACGACAGAAATGCCAGGGATGAAAGAGTAAAATGGAGAGAGTCTTATATGCATGGATGTATGTGCTTAAAATATTTCTCTCTCCAAAAATATACCTTTTGCTCTCATGTGACATGAAAATATATGACAATAATACTTGTAAAAGTGTGAGTTTTTTTTCGAAAGGAGGAATATTATCTTGAAGGGAGGAAGAAAGTACTACTGGTGCTAGTGGAAAAATGTATATAAATGTCATGGGAGAAGGCGGGTGGTAAATTGTTTGAAGCAGAAGCAACTTCACTGAAAGAGAGAGAGAGAGAGAGAGAGAGAGAGAGCAGAAAAAAAATGGAAAAAACATGTGTAAGTGCTATATGTCACGTTGGAAGAGAAGCAGCAGTGAACAATGTCATTTCTTCCATTTTTCCCCTCTCTCCCTCTCTCACTCTCCCTCTCTCTCTCTCTCACGCTTTACATATGCAATAGGAGCAGAAGGAAATGTGGAGGAAAAGGGTTATTTGTTTGCATCTCCCTTGGTTAGGGAAGTGGTAAACGTGTAGTGTGTATTTATGTATGTATTTTTGTACATTTTGTAGTATGTATTTGTTTCTCTCTCTTTTCCTCTTGCGTCTGTGTTTGGGAACAATCAGGGCTGGGCCATATAGTCCCTACATGTGGTTGTTTGTTGTACTTGAGAAAAAAAAGTGTAATAATATGAACTCCCCCCTTTTTTCCAACCATAAAATGTTAAATTGAAGCAATAATACATATGTATTCCTTTTTCTTTACAAAGACACACACAGGGGCACATCATATAAGTTTTAAAACTTGTATCGTCTTCTCTCATTCTCCGTCTCTTACTGCTGTAGTAGCTTTTTTTTCTTTTGCCGTCATTTTTTTCGAGCTTCCGTTTCAATTTTTTTCTTTACATTTCTCTCCTCTCTCTCTCTCTCTCTCTTTCTCTTTGACTGTCTCTCTCTCCCACTCATTCTCGTTCACCGTCTCGCCCTCTCTCTGTCAACCCTATTGAACGTGTGCCATCATCATGTTGTAAATAAGAAAAAAAAATTTTTGAAGGGACAGAGAGGAGGAGACGAAAGTCTTGGTGGCAGTGTGGTAAATGGTAGGAGCAATAGATAGGGAAAAAATTATATTGGACTCAAATTCAATGAAGTAGTTATATGGTGTGGGACATGAGAGATCACCCCTAAATATTTTTTTTTGTTATTTTTAGAAGTTTACCCACTATTTTTATCCTTTCGGTATTTTCTCCCATTCTACCTACGGGCCTAGTGGTAGTCATAAATCATTAGTGAGGCTTTTCTATCCCTAACCTCGACTCTACACACAATCTTTATTGGGGATAACCATTGTATAATATGTAGGGACCTCCCAGTGGAAATAATTGTGACGGGTAGCTATTCGTCTCATGAATATTTGTTTATGCAGGACATTAGAGGCTACACTAAGACCAGATTTAAAAAAAAACCAAAACTGAACACATTGATTCATACCTGGTCGAATGCTGCCGTGTAAACCAGAAGGGGATGATATTTCGTCTCACAACAGCTTCCTGGACTCGGGCATTGTGGATTATTTCATAGCCTCTGGACCCGGAAGAGGAATTTCGTCCAATCTCCTCAGCACCATTTCTAGCCTATTTAAGACGGCAAAGCAAAATTACAATATATTTTTGAGATAAAAATCGGAGAAACACAAGTAAATGCACAGGTAGAAGGAAACGGGATTTTCTCCGGCATCCGCGTTTTTTTAAACAAACAACGATTCCTCGGTAATAATAAACGCCATATTATTTTAGCTGTACATAAAGTATCTCTCGGATTTCAATCACCAGCGTTTTAAAAAAAATAAACATGCGTCAACGACGTATAACCTTTATAATCTTTCACCTTTCCCTATATAAAAAGTACTATTACATGAAAAAAACGACCCACACTTTTTTTGAAGGAGTAACATAATTCCCATAAATGTATTATTTCAGGAGGCGGGCTTATTTGTTTTAAGGAATGGAAAAGCGAGAAAAAAATTATTTCAAAGGTGATGAGTTAAATAAGTAAGTTTTTTTTTACCATTTTGTATCTCCATCCACAGCCCAAATATTTTCTCTTCTTCTTTGATGACTTCCCTTTTTTTTTGGAGGCGGCTCACTCAAGGGTGGTAGGCTTTTTTTTTCTTCCCTATGCAGCAGCCATTTGGTGGTTGATACCCTTGATGACATTTGGTACTTGTCATCAAGTCTGATTTTCGTCTTTCTAAAAGCCTCTTCTTTTTTCTTCTTCTTGTCATCATCACTCGCCTCGCCTCACTTTTTTCTCAAAGTGTCACATATTTCCCTTCTAACCCATCCCTCCCCCTCACTCTCTCTCCAAAAACAAGAAAAAGCTGAGAGAGGAACACGAGACTTTATATTTGCTGTAGTAGAAAAAACTGGATTTTTCCCCGAAATACTATATCTGTCTAAAAAATCTCCCATTTTTGCGTGTTGACTTCCCTGGAACTGTCTTTGGAAGGCTATGGAGGAGAAGTGTGATGTCAGGAGGGAAGTGAGTGAGAAAATTTGAGAGACACGGGAGAGAGAGAGAGGAAAAGGAGGGGTAAAAGGGCAAAGGACGAGTGACGAATTTTCCTTATCTCTTCCATGCTTTGTAGTCCTAGTTTTACATTTTACTAAAAGCTATTTGCCAAAATGGTAGCAAGTAATACCGTCATGTCGTTACGTTTTTTTCCCCCCGAAATCAACCAACGAACAACAAGGGACATGTACTGACAGATGTGCTTTTCACAACTTGTCTATTGTCCATTTTTATTATTAGGCTAGCCCTATTTACTATCACTACCGCTTCAATATATATCTATATGTATGTGTAATAACTTGGAATTCGCATAATGGCAAAATGGTTCCTTCGTGGCGTCCCTTTTTTCCCGAACGAACCAACGAGGGAGCGAATGAAAGAGAGTCAGGGTGAGAGAGAAAGAGAGAGAGAGAGAGAGAGAGAGAGAGAGAGAGAGACTGAGAGACTTTTTCAAGGGGTCGGAGGACTGTGAATGTGTGACTGTTGCAGAAAGTGAAAGGTGCGCGAAATGTATACCTTTTTTGACGGTTACAACTTTTCCAGCTCTATTTTTTTCAATGAAATTTAAGGGTAAAGGGTCTTGGTCTCTCTCCGTCTCTCTCTCCCTTTCTCTCCCTATTCCCCTCTCCTCTCAGTTCCTAGAAAGTACCCTTGAAAAATCTGCCAGCCTATCATGTGTGAAATGTAACGGCAAAAAAGATTTCCCTCCAAACCGAAATGATTCCAAATTAACTTGGAGAAGGCTCCCCCAAAAATAGATTTTACCTGAATACGAATAGAAAATTCTTACAAGAGAAATCAAAGGATGAGAGGAAACGCGTGGGAAAATATTTTTTTGGTTGAGGCTAGAACCAAAGGACAAAAAAAACATTAGTGACTATTTAACTATATAGGCCTATGGTATTAAGATATACAAGATTGTATGAGAAGGGATTGTGTTGAACGGGAAATGTAACTGTATGTAAGGTGTGTTTTTTTTTTCTATGGACTAGCGTATGTCTAAAGGGTACAAAATGTATGTAATCTCCCCCCTTTCCCCCTATTCTATATACTTTTAAAATGAATTCAGGTTTTGCAGGAATGGAAAAAAATGTTTTTTTTCTTTCTCGGTGATGATTATGTAAGGAAACCTGTTGTTAGAGCAGAACCAGACCAAAAAAAATGGAGGTTGACGCTGTAAAGATGTAGTAGACTAGGTAGGAGACAAGGTAGATGATATAAGGAAGATGTGTATCTCTCACCAAAGCAGGAAGATGGAAGTATGTAGCTCTAGTAATCTTTTTGGAGGCCAAAGAAGGCAGAGAGAGGAGGAGGAGGAGGAGGAGGAGGTAGAAAGAAGTGAGTAGGTAGACGTTTCTCTCTGTGTTAAGATAAAAATCAGGAGGAAAATAAATACAAATGAGATTAAAAGGAATGGGTGATGAGCGATGGCTCATGATGATGAGGAGGAAGTTGTTGTGGAAGGAGTGACTGAGGCGAGAAGGGTGCTTCCTCAAGCTGGTGGACGAGAGAATAAAAGCTCAACAAATTCAAGTATAGTATATGGCCTTTTCAAAAGAGAGACATAGGGAGAGACACGGCCAAGTAATGAGTGAAGACGAGTACAAAAGTGTGTATACAGATAGATGAAATGTGTGATGTGTATGGCTAATGCTCCGTGGACCAATATGATGGAGATGAGACGAGGAGAGAGAGAGAGAGAGAGAGAGAGACAGAGAGGAAGAGGATGAGGATGAGAGCAGTATGCTTTTGCCTTATGACTTGCGGAGTGTGTCAGATGTGTTGTTCTTTTTTCTCATATGTATGAGTGAGTGCGGATCGGATCCTGGCTATGAGTGACATGACAACAAGGAAGGGAAATCAGCCATTTTGTCTCTTTGGCCAGCATCAGCATCCTTTTTTTAACATCTTCCTACACCCCACTATGACTACTAACGATGAATACATATCGCTCTCTTTTTTTTGAACACACACACACACACACACATATCACACGAATGGTGGTTGGGCTTTGAAAGACACACACACACACATGGAAAGAATTGCGGTGTAGCACGCATGTATGCAAGGCACAGGTTTTTCGGGCAGAGAGAGAGAGAGAGAATGAGAGGGTGAGCGACAGAAGGAAAGATTTTGATCTGGAGTGGATTGGTGAAAAAACAGTTAAACCGCTTTGCAAGTCCCTCCCGAGAAAAGGAAATAAAATTTCCACACACTCTCTCCCTCCATCTCTCTCCCTCTCTCCTTCTCTCTCTTTCTCCCTCTCTCCCTCTCTCTCTCTCTCTCTCTCTTTCTCTTCCCAAACCTTGAAAATGGATCTTGTGTGTTCTATAATGGATAGTTGAATGAGGATCCAGGGTGGCTTGTCTCATTTCGGTTTCTCTCTCTCTCTCTCTGTTTTACTCTGTCATTCGCTCCCTTTCACACCCTCTCTTTCTCCTTCTCTCACTCTCTCTCTCTCTCATTCTCTCTTGCTCCCACTCTCTCTCTTCATCTCCTCCTCATTCCCACCCGACATAGTTCCTATATCGCCATAACAATTTTCACATCTCTCCCGCTATTTACATGGCCAGGGAATATAGGATTAATTCCCTGAATATAGCACCAAGCCCCTGCTATCCATACAGGGCACATCTATAATTACAAGCTGCAACAAGAAGGGATGCATCATTTGTTTTATGAAGAGACATGACCATATGTGTTCTGGTCATCTCTAGGAGGAGACAGATGAAAAATTAAACCAATACATAAGGGATGGAACCGTCTGCAGCGTTTTTAGTTGTATGTATGCACACAATGAATTGTCTAGAAAATGGCGAAGCCATTATCATCCTCTTCTATGTTTCTCTCCGTCTCTCTTTCTCTTTCTCTCTGACAATATTTTTTCGCCAACACATGTGCGTCTATTGTCTATTCTGGGTTGCAGGGCAAACTTTAGCATCAGTTGCGGTGGCAGTACAAACAGTGGTGGAGGATCGTTAAACTTTTGTTTCAATGCTTTCTATTTTCCTTTCATTGTATATAATATCTCCGGGGAATCCAGCTCACATCGCGTTTTCATTTTCGAACCGTCTCTCTCTCTCTCTCTCGCTCTCGCTCTCGCTCTCGCTCTCTCTCTCCTCTGAACATTTCCATTTCCCCTGTTCAACGTGTTCCACCAATCATACGCAGGGGATGGAAATGGAGAGAGGCAGATGCAGGGAGGAAATGAGGTAGAGTGAGGATGCGAGAGGTGGACTGGAAGAGATGGAGAATGAGAGGAGACAAATGTAGGAAATGAGAGAGAGAGAGAGAGAGAGAGAGAGAGGATGATAGATACAGAGAAAAAATCTACGAGACATGGAGACGGAGAGAGAATATTCTCTGACAACTTGGAAATGTCTCTCATTTCTCTCGGTTATTCCACAGGCACCATATTTATTATTGTCTACTTCATTCATCTCCTTAGAGACCTTGGAAAGTGGCTTATTGTCAGAGGAGCCCAAATGTAATTATTATTATTAGCCATTCTAGCACTTGCCACCTCTGACAATTGTGATGGGAATCTGGGAATGAGTCTATTCAGTTTGAAATGCAAGTACGCTACATTTGGCAGACTATAGCTCGAAAAGGGTTCAAGTCCTGCAAGGGAGATGGAAGCATATTTCCTTCAGAATGTACCGTATTATAGGACAGAAACTAATTTTGTTTTTTTTAAATGTAGGGAAAATAGGCATTTTATATTTTAAAAATATCACTGGCATACATACATACGTTCCCCTTACGGCTTTATGTATTAGGCAGTATTACATTTGGACAATTATTACGTGGAATTATTCTATATTTTTTCTTTTTATAGACAAATGTTAACACCTACAATGCTCTCCAATTTATTCCATTTGTGTAATTCTACGTCTGCCACCCAAAATAGGAGGAAATTATATTTAAAATGCAAATTTGCACACATTTATACTCAATAGACATTAATAGTTTGTAGTCACATGTTCCAGCAAAATCCTGTCTTTGTAGATTTTTTATAAAGAAACATTTATCTTCTGTATTGTTGTGTAGGAAAAATGGGACTACGTAATTTTAGGGGAGTTTAAGTAGAGAATGCTGCTTATAATAGAACCAATTTTGACCATTCAATTCGCATTAAACAGTCCTTGAATGGAATTCATAGTCTAAAAATAGCACAGATTTGATGGTTTGCAGAATTAATTGGGTACAACACCTTGTCGAGCGCCATTTCCAAAGAGGGTTTATTGGATTTAAATTGCGTGGGTAATGATGAGTGTACAAAAGCTGTCATTGTTACACCCCTCCAACTACTTATAGAAATAAAAGTACTAATATCTGGAGATGGAAATCTGTTTTAATCCATTATGTAGACTTAAATGACATTACTAGCTATTTGGAGGATATTTAGCACAGTTTTTTTTAAATGTCTCCCACCACAACAGAGTACAAGTGGGAGGACAGTTAAACGTGACAATGGCATATTAAATTTAATTACACTATTTTCTCCAGTTCCATGTAAAAGGCTGATTCCCCATGTCAAACGGGGTATTCCTGTACAAACAAAAATGCTCCAAAATGTCATAAAAGTGTCAGTGTACAATTGAAATAATTTTTATGATCATTTTCGAAAAAAATATACAAAGAATACGAAAGGAAACGAATTTCTACTGGGTCTGTTCGAAAAAAATGGGAATACTTCTCATTTCTTTCTCGCTCCAAACTTTCCCTGTTTTAACTCGGGCAAAAGGGGGAAAATATGGAATCAATTGATAATTATCTTTACTCCTGCTAGTAGAAAATCTATATATCTGTAGAAATATATAAAAAGGAATGAGTTTTATGACCATCAACAAGGATTTATGGGACGATGGTTGATAAGGACGGTGAACCACATGAGTTTTACAATACACCTTCTGCCAGCCTTTCCTTCTATTTCCCACTTTTCTTTTCTCTCTCTATTAGTCCTTATACATTTCTTCCCTACAATTTCCTTTTTTTTCCCTCCAAAGTGCGTACCTAATTCATATATACATCTGGCCCATGTTAGGGACAAAGTCGTGCGTGATTCCCCCCCCCCTTCGGTTTCACTTCAAGAACATACACGCAGTCATAATCAATGTCTGTTAAAAAAAATTATATGATTATTGCCATCATTTCTCGTACAATTCGTACTTGTACACTGGCTTGGGATGGGGGGAGGCTGAAGGGGAAAAAAATACACACATATAAATGTGCATTTATGAATAAAAGTTGCAGACACTACGGAACCATTCATGCACTGCGAAGGAAATGTGACACCCTAGATTTTTTATGATTTATACACAGTTTTCAATAGCATACTAAAAAGAATCACAAAGAACCTTTTCTTTCCTTTCGTCTTCTCCTTCTTCATCCATAAATATTCACATTTTACTTGTACATTCACACATTCGATTTTTTTTCTCCCTCTCTCTCTCTCTCTCTCTCTCTCTCTCTCCCTTTCCAATATGTGTACTATTCCATGATCAAAGGGAAATGAGCCATAAATTACACGGCAAGTGTACTCAAATGTGTGTGCAACGGTCGAGGATCACACTTGCTTTGATGACCTTATTATTATTACCATTATTATTATGACTATTGCTTCTACATTAACCAACAATGTTGGCCTTGATTCCCTGCCTGTCTCTCCCTGTTTCCTTCTCTCTCGCTCTCTCTTTCTCTTATATCCTTTCTCCCTCGTCTCTCTCGCATCTCTTCTTCCAACTGATTATTAATAATAAACTTTAGTATTGACCCATTTAAAGTCGTTCAATTGGAAGAATAAAATTACAAACAGTATCAACAAACGGGATATGTTGCAATTCACCCTTCTGCATATTTTCCGCTATTCAAAACAAATATGACGTCACCAAAGGTACCTTCAAAGAAATGTGTCACAGGTTGTCTCATCATCTCCCTTAGATTTTTTTGTCACAAAATCGAATGAGAACAATAATTAGGAGCAGAATGCTTTCACATTTCTGAAAGGCAAGGAGATATTTCCGGGGAAGCTCCTGGATATAGTCGTGGATAAAATGGGAACAGGACTAGAAAATAAAATAGTCTTTCCATACCGAGTCCATGTACGTGCTTGGTAACGGAGGGCATTGTAGTTGGAGAGGAAGGACGGAAGGTTTTAATCTGGACGATGGGTAAAAACCTGAATAATATATTACATTCTTCATGGAGCCAATGAGATGAAAAGGGAATGAAGATGGAGATTTCTCTCCCTTCTCTTTCACTCTCTCGTTGGTTTCCTTTTTTTTTGTAGCAATAGAATATGTTCCGTCTATGCAATTATCAAAAGGGCTCCATGCTGATATCAGCCATTGTGGCGTGGCAAAGCTCCCTCCCCAACGTTTTTCCTCGACACAAGAGACAGGAATGACTGAACGGAGGAACGGAAAGTACTGGATCCTGGACCACCCTTCCTACATTTCTCTCTCTCTCCCTCTTCCATACATATCCATCTCATTTCATACAGATGTGTACATCCGTACAAGAGACTGCCATGGGAGGGAAGGTACACCATTTTTCTACACAGTATGGAATGACGGGAAAAATGCTTAGGCATGGAAATTCCTTTTGTGTTGTCGACAAAAGGGGGAAAATTATTATTATCACTACCCAGCCCCTGTACTTTTTTTTTCCATGGCGGCTCATCCTTTTTTTTATCTTCATTATTTATCCAACTAATGCTCTGTCAACCACCACCGCTAATGCAGGGGCTTGTGCAAAAGCAATTAATGCGGGGTTTCGCTCATGTCGGAACTCTCACTGTACGTATATTCTTTTCTCTTTCTGTGTCCTCTTTCTCTCTCTCTCTCTCTCTTTCTTTCGATATCTCTCCGTATAATAATCCATGCAATCAAAATATAAGGGAGACAAAAAAACTGGATATATGTATGTATATTATTGTGTTAGTAATACTGGAAAAACCCCTTGAGTTAGATGCTTGTGTGTACAACGTGAGAATGAAGCCATGAAGAGCCTTTTTTGGTCCAAAAAAAAAAGGAGAGCTCAATTATAATTATTCTACGTAGCCCATTATTATATTGATAGTATGCTGTGATAGGAAATTCTTACGCAGGGTTTCAGACCTTGTATACATTTTTTGTCTCGTCCTTCTCTTTGTCATGTTCATTTTTTCCTTCATTTTTTTTTGTCTCTCTCTCTTACTCCCAGTCTGTCTCTCCCTTTTCCTCCGTAATTTTTTTGTCCATCGTAATACTCGGGGAAAGATAGGAGAGGAGGAAGATACGGGGGAAGAATACGAAGGACAAAAAAGACTACTATCAGTAGGCAGTACACACATTTTCGGCTTCCCTTTGACTCACACAGCACACCGTAGAGAGTATGATAGAGCATAAAAATCATTTGAATTATGTTTATTACTTTCCCTTGAGAATTCCATGCAAATACATTACTTGTGCATTTACAGACACCATTCCAATACAAGTTCTCTCTTCTCCGACAGTTTCTTGACCCGCTCCTATGTGTAGAGCCTTTGAAAATAATTTTTTTTTGGTTTCCTTTCTGCCCCGACTATTACATCTCTCATTGATTTGGCAAAAAAGGGATGAAAAAAATCTATTAGCATGAAGAAAATCGAAGAAAGATGGAGAAAGAACTTGTTTCAGTGTGTGTGTGAAAATATTACTTCGACTTGGCCAATGTTATAAGTGCATGACATGGCTTCTTTCCACCTCCCATTTTTTTCTCTCTGTCTCTCCCTTTTTCTTGATCTCTCTCTCTTTGAAGGCAAGCCGAAGAAAAAGTTGGTTCTTGCGAGTCTAATCCAAAAAAAATATGAATGCAACCACGGAGTCGGCAAATTTCTTTTGTAGTCTGTGCACAATTAATTATCCCTTTTGCAATTATTACAACCTTCCCCGTGAATGGATCATGGTAATAATAATGCGTACAAAAAAAATCCTCCCTTTGCTTCGGGGCTAAATAATTATGGTACAAAATGGCAGTTGAGAAATTTTCTCTCAATCCTTTGTTAAGATAGTTTTTTTATATTTTGAGCCCGTCACATGCAAGTGTGAAGGGGATGCCTTGAAACAAATTGTTTTTGGAGGGGGAGAGGGTGGAAGCAATTTTGTTTGGCAATTATACATGAGTTGGTCTCAGATATATTATGGCCGTATTGTTCATCATGCATTCCTGACCTTGCAAATAATAAGATTTTGTTTTATTTTAGACTTTTATAACTTTGTGTGATGTCGCAAGACTATTTTAAGCTTGGGGTGGTGGGAAGTGTGGATGGAGAGGGAGGGAATAAGATAAAGGTGGTGGCGGGAAGAAGATTACAAGTGGATATAAAAATATAAGAACAAAGTCATGTAATAGTTGAGCCTACGCACCTACAAGAGGGAGAAAAAAATTGAAAAAAATTATCTGTCTTTCTCCCTCTAGTTGTTTTCTTTGTGGGTGTGGTTTCATGACCAATTTTTACGAACCTTTTACTACCACTCCTAAAAACTCCTGCGCTACTGTGTATCTTTCCCACTATTCTATGTGCTTCTCCAAATCTCTACAGGCTCTACATTATTAACTCATACCTGTGCATAACAATTAAAAGGCAATTTTGTAGATTTTCATTAACAGTTTCCTACTTATGCTCTCCTCATTTTAACAGTGATTTATAATTACAAAATCCTACCCAAACTTACCATCACAATGACTTTCTGATGGAAACTGACAGTTTTACGGACAGAAGACAAGCAATGGCGGGGAGGGAACATGCACAAGAGCTGAAATTTAAAAGGCATCTTTTATACACCACAAGATCTTGTGAATGAATACGGATTTTTTTTTAAATTTTGATACCAAGTACAAGTTTTTATAATGTGTATGTATTCCAAAGGAAGAAGGAAAAGGATGTTTTGTATGTACTCAATCCTCGTGTTTTAACAAGAAGGCCGAGAAGATAGAAGAGATATGTGATTTAAGGGGCTCATAAAGTCATAAGTATATAAACAAGAAAAAAATTTGAGTGGCTACTTCATGGACTAAAGATGCAATTCTCATGTTTTGCCTCACATGAAATATGAATAAATAATTACTTCCATTGCAACAAATACCATATACTTTATCCGTAACGTAGACTCTGTGTAGAGACGCATCTCTTCTCATGCATCCTTAAACAAAGGGCTTGAGACACGGGCAGAGGAAATACCTACTTTGGATGTGAAACAACTACACTTTTCTAATAGGCGGGAAAGACTATCATCTGAGAAGGACGGTGAAGGAGGCAACGAGATAGACGAATATTGAGAGGATGAAAGACATGGAAATATTGAGAGAGAGATCGATTAAGAAAGAGACTAGAATATTTTAGAGAGTTATTGATACAAAAAAGAGAGAAATGAAATGAAAAGAGAAATTGAGAAGGAAAAAGAGAGAAATTGATAAAGAAAAAGAGAGAAATTGATAAAGAAAAAGAGAGAAATTGATAAAGAAAAAGAGAGAAACTGAGAAGGAAAAAGAGAGAAATTGATAAAGAAAATGAGAGAAATTGAGAAGGAAAAAGAGTGAAATTGATAAAGAAAATGAGAGAAATTGAGAAATAAAATGAGAGAGATTTTGAGAAGGAAAAAGAGAAATTGAGAAATAAAATGAGAGAGATTTGGAGAAGGAAAAAGAGAGAAATTGATAAAGAAAATGAGAGAAATTGAGAGAAAAGCAGAGAGAGGCTGAAAGAGAGAGAAGTGAGAGTAAATGAGAAAGGTCGGAACGCAGAGAAAGAGCAAAGAAAAAAATCTTTAGAAAACATTGGGAGGTACAAGAAAAAAAATGAAAGAACGCTTTATGATTTCCATACATATGATTTGAAAATTTGTAGCGTTCACAAAGATGTTGTTTACAAATCCATGAACATATTTATTGTCTTACAAGACTATGCATACATACAAAATGCGTAGTAAGAAGTAGCTTACGGTGTAAGCTTTGAGCATAAAAAAACTTAAGAAGGAATTTTGTTATTGTATTACATTTCATACCTTATGCGTAATATTTCTTGATGTATTCTTTTAAATATTTCAAATGAAGATATCTACAACATTTCCATTTGAAATGCATATCATTACAAATGTACTTATCTTATACTTATGCATACATCCACACGAAAAGTTTGTACTGCTCCCAAAAAAATAGTTTCAGTCAATGAATATCCGCATATGCATACTCCATACCCTGAAGGGGGAAATGAGATAGTGTGTGAGTTGAAGGGAGGGGGATGAATGTGAGGAAAGAGAGGGAAGGGGTTGCTTTATGGTGTGAATCTTTGCACCAGTTTTTTTTTCAGTTTTACGGCCGCAATAAATCAACATTTTTTTTTACTCGAAATTCAGAAATTTTCCCTATCGTATGTTACACAAAGTTTACATGACATGAGAGATCTCTGGCTCTGTCCTACAGCCCTGTACATACGAAGGGTAGATTACAAACACAGTTTTGGTATTTCCTGGACACGTGGTAAACGAACGCTAATTTTAAGGGCTCTTCGTTAATCCTTTGGTGGGATGCTTCTGGCCAGGATTACGACTTTCCAGCTTTTTCAAAACGCAGCATAAATTGCACAAATCCACATAAATTATAAGTACCTACAGGATATTTTATGTTACATATGTATTTTGTATGCATGGCATGGCAAGAAAGAAGCTTTATCAAAGAACCGATGATCAAATTGCTTTCTGCGAAGAATTTTTCTTGCCGGGATTAACCGTTAAAAAATGTAAATCTATGCCCATCAGCATCTTCTACAAGGACTCAAAATTGAAAAGCACTGAATAATCACTTCACATCAGATTTCCTGTAACATTCTCTTAGTATAATAATATTAATGCTAAGCTCGTGTATTCCCGTACTCGTATTTTTTTTCAGTTTGTACTGTCTTAGTCTCGAGCATGATGTAAAATTTGTAATTTATAAAAATTCTTTCATTTTTCGGTAAAAAAGGCCTTGTATTATAAACGAAAAGCTTGGCTGCATTGCAGAATTGATCCCAGAAATGTCCATATATATATTTTCATTGAATACCTGTCTTTGCTCAAGGCTTATTGACTGCAAGAGGCGGTTGCACACCTGTAATTAAGACATGGTGAAGGGACATTAAGATGTTCATATTGAATTCTACCCAGATCCCTAATCACAAGGATTGCCATGGGGGAAATAGAATGATAGGATGTGTTTTTGACAATAAATTCTCTCTCTCTCTCTCTCTCATCTAGGCATTGAGCACTTGAAAGGCGAAGGACATAACTCGTATTTCCAATAAAAGCTTTCTCATTTAATACGATCTTGCTGATAAAGATCTGCTCATGTTATCCTTTAACGTATAATTTATTAGGATTCTTACGTATCTCTCATCCTGCGAGGGGTTGCTGGGTCTCTCAGGGAGCACACGAAGGAAGTTCCCGCCACATCGGGCAGATGGAGCGGAGGTTCCGTGGACTTCGTCAGTCGGCAGTTTCCAATGAGCAGTGAATACCAAGAAACGCAAGAGCTTCCTTTCCCCTTTTTACAAGTTCCCAAATGCCCAATGCACACAATGGAGAAGCCCTGCATGAACGTCTTGGATCCAAAGTCTCATTTCTCCATGGTTATCCCTGGAAGGAAAAAAACTTTCTTTTCCCTCTCCAGCCTAAAATGAACGACGGAGAGTTTTATAAATGCTGGACTTCAAATGCTCGGACTATCTAATTTCTGAATGGGCTCCGGCAGTGTTAGTGATGGCTCCTTGACATTTTGCGTCACATGAAAAGGGTTAATCCATGTCCTCATCCTGACTGACATGAGCGGCTTGGAAGAGGTGTTCCTTGAGATGTTATGAGGTTGACAGGGATTAAATGGGAAAACCAATAAACATAAAGGCAATGTCGTCTCTCATTATGTACGTATGACGGTCTCATTTTTGTGGTCAAAAACACGTTTGTAAATGGTTGAGATTGGGAACGTCAATATTAAGATGATTCAAATTTTTTTTTAACCATCTACACTTGTCCCATGTAAGCCCAGACATATCCAGATGAGTTTGTTAACTGTGTCGTGTATATGATGTATACGTAGAAAAATACATGATGTGTACATACCCCTCGTTGCGCAATAATATGAATACGAAGAAGGCGTTATTGTTGAGAGAAATAGAGAGAGAGAGAGAAATAAATAAATACACACTTGAGTAAGTCATAAACAATTGGTGTTGCTTGGTCACCCATAAGGTCCCTTTTGTCTCGTTATTATTACCAATACACATATTATTGGTTTGACATGTATATACATGATTATATAACCTTTTGTCCCCCGTCGTAACAATGCGTTATGAGAGCATCATAAAAATCCAAAGGACAATCCTCAGCGTCAAATAATTGGAATCAAACCTTGCATTAAGTCATTTTTTGAAAGCTGATCATTCTTGTCTTGTACCCATATTCTTCTTGTATGAAAATACGTGGGACATTTTCCTAGCTTGTACTTTGCCTCTGCATATTACTCCATCAAATGCCAGGGAAAAATACGATCAAAATAAAAGTAAGAAGTCCAGAAGATAGAGAGAGAGAAAAAAAATGTGCGAATTTTTTTCATCATTTTATTATTTTTTGAGGATTGACATTGTTTTATGAGAGATTCTGCAGGGAATTGAGAGCAAATGAGAATGAACGGGTTGCTTGTCTCTGGTTTCTTCTTTCTTGTATATGACCAGAATTCAATTTTTTCTCTCTTTATTTCTCTCTGTCGTCTCTCGTCCTCTTTCGTCCTCTCTCTAGTTTCTTCAGACCATGAGTTGGATGGAAAAAATGGTAATAAAAACATTGATAATGTGCAACAACAACCACATCAATACATTTTTATGAGATTTAATATTAACTTTTAAATACGCTGTTAACTTTTCCATTCAGTAGACGCTTCGTCGCCAAGCCAAACAAATGATGTGGGACAAGTTGCCAACTCCACACAGTACATAGTAGCAGTTTCTTCACTGTTAAAATATGCTCAAATTTTTTTTTATGAGCGGGGATACAAGTGAATATTAATATTTACATCATTATACCATCCTCACCCGCCTGATTCTTATCAGCAATGCTACAAATCTTTGTGGAGTCATCATTTTTTGTCCACCCGACAAGTCATCCTATCCTTTGCCCGGCCAATTCAGTTTTTCTCCTGCATTTTCCCCTTTCTGCACATTTAAGCTTGGACGTGATTTTGATGCAGTCCGAGTTCTCCGGCTGTAACGTTGTCCTCGCGTGTTTTTCTCACTGCTAAAATCGTCACTTCCTTTGGAGGAAAGGTTCCAAGAATGTTCTCATGCATTCTTAGAGCTTGGACTCGATGGCGTTACTTAAATGTGCACATTCAGCAGCACATGACTTGTCCTGATGGGAGAGAGTTCCCAGAACTTATTTTTACGTGTCTGCTGTTGCATCGGCCAAGTCACATAAATATGCGCAAATCAATCTTTGAGATTCGAGTTACCATTCAAACGTTTGATGAAAAATTGCTGCACAAGCGCAGATTTTGTTGCTATGCTTTTCTTTTAGTTTGCGGCTCCTTTTATCCATCGTTAATAGTGTGGAGGCTAATGAATATTGCTGTGCTAAAAACTGTGAGGAAAGCATCACAGGCAATGAGAAAGAAATCCATTGTTATTTACAACTTTTAACTTCCGTTTGTTACTCGCAATCACATAATTTGAACCAAATTCTTGATTCAGTTCAATAAATACACACTTTTTAATATTACTTCCACAGTGTTTTCGTTACAGGTTGAAGCTACAAGCTGCAGAAACACACAATTCCTCCTCTCCCAAATGTCTGGCATTGTCCCCGTAATCCAGTAAATTCATGGATAATCCAGAAAAATAGTACAAATTGAGTACACATTAATTTTAAATAGTGAATGATAAATAATAAACGATATTTTTTAGCTTTGAAAACGTTCCATCCCCGCATCTCTTCCTACAGGCACCATTCTAACCCTCGGCCAAACTCACCTTGTGATAAGGATGAGCAATATCCAATATTTTTATTGACACAATCGGTCGTGCACATACGTAGTTGATGTAATTTTAAACCCATAGAAAAAATGAAACGCTTGTAAAAATATTTGAGATATATTTTTTTCGCATCCGGTGGCTCCCCCTCCTCTGAGCTGAAATGTACTGATTCTCTATCCCTTTCTCTCTAATCTCTCTCTTTCTCTCTGTATCTCGCTTTCTCTCTCTCGCTCTGGGTGACTGGAAATTCCTTATTGCTCCCACCATTATCATTATTATATTTAGCAACAGGAGACTCTTGCCCTATTGTTTTAATGGGGAAAAAAATGAGTATACATATCCATGCATATGCAAAAAAAACCGAGCAAACCCAACAGGAGGGCAAATGCTTAGCTACACATAGGGCAGGGGAAGTGGGGGTCTTAAATGAGTGAAACGTGCAAAGAGCATTTAAAGAGACGTGAGAATGTTGGAGTTGAAACTTTAAACTTGGTCTATTCCACAAGAGAATCTCATGAAAGGATGAAGGGGAGTCACAGTCATTTGGTAACTCCTGGTATCATGTAACAAACTCCTACTGTTAATCAGCAGACCCATTCCACACATGTATGCTCACCGCTTTAGTTTTTTTTGTTCCTCCTTTATAGGCCATCCCTTCACAATTATTTGGGAGAATTGGCGAAAAACGTCCAAGAACCAAATCTTTGGAATGAAGAGGATGGAAAGAAGAAGAAGATGAGGAGAGGGAGAGCACAGGGAAATAGTGATGAATGGGGTAGCTTCACTGACAAAAAGCGGCTTCTGCTTTTGAGCTCACCAGAAAGAGGAGGAAGGGGGAAAAAATTCAAGTTAGGAGCATTTCTACTCTCCTGACGTGGATCAATGCAATGGCTACAGGCTCTATCTTATTTATGTACCACACATTATGATAACAGGCCATACAAAATGTGAACTGTGTAATGTCGTGCATATCAGACAGTCGGTAATTACAGAGGAATGCGAATATTTGGCATTCGCTCAAAGGGGAAGAAGCTCTTTTAGCGCTCCTGAACAACATAAGACATTTGTATCTGTACAGAGAGAGAGAGAGAGAGAGAGATAAAGAGCCATCAGCGATATTGCAGAAAAATAATTAATTGTCTCCTGCTCATCCTGGAAATTTATTAATCGAATGCAAAAGTGATTAAATGCTCTCCCACCCATTTCATGAGAGAATAGGGGGAAAATGGAGAAAGTGAAAATTAATTGTGCAGAAAAGTTGTGGAGAAACGGAAATAAATTATTCCACTTAAAAGCCATTTGTCTTTTCTTGGATTTTCTGAGAGAGACACAGAGACAGAGGAGTATTTATATTTGGAAGGAAGAATTCCACTCTCATTCTCTGTCAATGAAACAACTTTCTTCCAACAAATTACATAATGACAACAATCAACATATATTCTTGGCACAATGCTACAATATCCATCTGACAATGATGTGGCTGGTGTAAATTCAACACAAGTGACAATTGTGTGTGTGTGTACGTCGGCATCCCCGTGGCATCAACACAATCAATTCAAAAGACAATGAGATTGGCAAGTGCAAAAAAAAAGAAGCTTATTGAGACTCAAAGGGAATGGGACATTATATCTGTATACATAGGCATAAACAGAAACGAGCTTTTGTCAATGAGGATAAAGGCTCTTATCAGCTACCAACTCCTCATGTGGTAATAAGCCATTCTGACATTCTGGTCAAATTACATGAAATATATATGCTTCCAAAGATTACATGAGTATAAGAATAGCGGGAAAAAATGGAAGAACAAGAGCCTTGTGCGTATATAGAAATTATAAAGTATTAGGAGCAATGGGAAAGACATTGAGAGGCGCGGACAGGAGCGGGGTAAGGGGACAGAGCTTCATTAACAATAAAGAAAAGGCCAAATGACTCCTTTGACAAGTGCATGTCATTGGAGTCCAGAATAAGTCAAGGTTTTTCGATGGCGACTCTCATAATGAAGATGTTCACAAAAATTTTTCTCTCTTCTTACATTAGTTCCTGCAAAAAAAAGGCTATTTAGCAAAAAATAGTACAAAAGAATGTGTATGTGTTGATTTGTGCGTGGGTCTTGCGTAATTAACAATTAAGCCCCGTATGTACCTTACACACTCCGCTGTCCATGCGGCTAATGACAAGGTGAGGAGTTCTAAACGCTGAATTAACTTATGTAGCTGAAAATTAAATGAAAAAAAGATTTTTTCATTTATTTTGTCTTCATTCTCTCTTCATTTTTTTTTTTTTAATTTTTCGATACAGATGAGAGCGGATGAGACGGTGATGACAAGGGAGAGAAGAAGGAGACGAAGGAAAAAAATGGCAAGTTTGTTCTTGCCACCGTGCCACTGTTCTCCCTGTCACTCGTGTCTCTTCTTTCCAAAGGAAAATGACAACAAGTAGCAACATAATAAATATTCTCAAGAATAATTAACTGTTGACAGATTTACCAAGGTTTCTCCTTCTTCTTCCACTTATTCAATCTTGTTCCATTCCCACTGCTTTTTCACTTCAACTAACGTCCATATCCCGTGTGTGTATTAAAGGTATGTACATCTTCTCTGTGAGTCATCTGGGAGACCTTTATACATGCCTTTTTGTATGTACGTCCAAAGACCTGAAGATGGGAAAGGTCGATAAAAGGAAGACGAAAAAGTGGGGAAAAAAGTCTCAAGTTGAAGGAGTTCTTTTTAAGTTTCAAGGGGAAAAAAACGTTTTTGTGCATTATTTCACATTTTGATATGACATTGATTAAGTTTCCATTGAGGTTCAAAGAGGGATACAACTGATTTTTTTTCTTTCTTTCCTTCTTATATGTTTTCCACATTTATTTCGCATACCATTGTTCTGTCCTGTTATGAAAAACTCTGTGTAAAGTAAAGTAATAAACACGCTTTTTTTCTCACTGGAATCTTATAAAAGAGTGTAAGGAGGAAATCAGGGAGGAGGGCCCCGTTTTATCATGGTCTTTCCTCCACCAATTCTATTCTATGACATACATACTTTTGTAGTATTTCCAAGCCCTTTTTTTCTTCTCTTCTTACCATCTACCAATTTCACCTTGTGTATTATAATCTCCCTTGATATGCGCAGGGAAGAGGGGAGAGACAGAATAGGAGCTTTGGTGATAAGATAATCTCCGGGAAATCAAATTCTTCTTGTGTTTAAAAAAAAAGCATGGGAAATCGAAGCTCTCGTATCTCGTCATTGTCTTCTCCCAGTTTATCACAGTTATACACGTCTCTGTCTGTGCGTCTAAAAATTTTTTTTTTCGCTCTTCCCCTTCAGAGACAAAAAAACCCAGCAAGTCCAAGGGAAGCGTTTCAAGTTGAAGGCATGTGTGATTTTTTTTTTTTTTAAAAAAGAAGAAGCATTTTCCTTTTAACGACCAAATTTAACCATGAGCATATGTATACTTCCATGTGAACACGGACATTTTGACTTTGTGAATAATTTTTCAGAGTTCAACTACTTCCTTTTGGTTTCTTGTAAAAACTGACATTTTCAGGAGTTTTGAGTCTTATGAGAGGCACAAATCTGTATGTATTTAAGTCGGCATCCGAGGTCTGCACAATATCCTGAGCAACGAAGCAGAATGCTTTATATTCGCTTCCACACATTTGTCATTTGCCTTGTAATGAGGTCAACGTTAATCATTTCAACTTGGATTGAAACAGAAAATGTTTTTTAAAAAAAATGAGAAGAGGCATATAGAAGATGTGCAAGGAGGGGCAAGACAGGGAGAAAACTAAATAATTGGCTTAATTCTTCTTTATGGAGAAGGAATCTCCTTTTGCCATCTTTGTGAGAACTTACCTTACCGTACCCAAGTCGTTGTTATAATAAAGTGGATGTGATCTTCTTTGAAAAATTTGCATGTTCATCTTCTTCTCCTTTTATCCCATATGCACGTTCAGAGGGAAAGATGAGCAATTGGAGAGAGAGAAAAAAGTGGCGTCAACAATTTAAAGGAAACCAGTTTTGCATTTGCCTTCTCTTTCTCTCTGCCTCTCGCTCTTTCATGTGCTAAAACAAGTACGTTGAGAATGCTAAAGCAAATCAGTAAATCTTGTTCCACACTGACCACAGTGACTGACAAGGAGCAAAACAACTCACACACTTGATGTCCCTCCAAGTGAAGAAATGTGCTACTGCTTTTATTCCTTGAAGAAAAAAAAAGAGTTTTGTAACTTCCGGACAATACTTCACGCATTTATGTCCCTTTCCACCCCAAAAAAAGCTAGACAAAAAGGGGAGAAACATCTTTTCTCTTGGTGGTTAATTTAACATGAGAAGAACACACCTCCTTTGGATGACATTCCTCTCGGAAAAAATGAAATGGACGCCTCTAGAGCTTCTCTTCAAATGTTCTCGTCATCTCCTTTCCCCTTTGGACGCTTCTTCCTTGTTGGGTGCCGTAACTAGTACAGCGTTGACCACGTCGACATTGTCGTCAGTCAATCAACTCAAAGTGAATGGATTTTTTCTTTCTTTTGGCTTTATATTTCTCTCCTTCGACATTTGCTCACAAAATATGAAGTTGAAGTTCAAGAAGAAGAAAAAAAAGACAAAACAATAAAAATTATCGTTACGCTATTCTCATAGGAAACTGATAAAAAGGTTTTCTGGTCTCCACTTCCTCACCTTATCGCATGGGAGTCACATTTCTCTCTCTCTTTCTCCATCTAATTTCTCTCTGTCTCTCTCTTTCTCTATCTACTTACTCCCAATCTCTCTCTCCTCCATCTCCCTCTCCATCTCGACTGTCTACATGATATTGTGTCTTTTTTTCACTCCATAAATAAACAACCGGAATCTTCCACACTCATTCCTTCTTGCAACTCATTGTGTGATCAAAAATATTCCCAGCTATGAATGAGAATTTGTGAAAGAATATGCAAGATTTACTAGAGAGACACAAAGAATCAAATAAGCAAGAAAAAAGGATGAAATAAGAAAATAAATGGCAATTTGGAAAAATATAAAACCACAACGTGGATTGATTGTTGTTTTATTATTTATTTATTGAATTTCACCATCTTTTTACCTAGTAATTTCTTGTCTTTGGAGATGAATTGGCAGTTTTTTTTGGAGTGATATTCTATAGATTTTTTCTTCACTTCGCCTTCTTCCTCTTCCGATTTCTCTTCAACTTTTCTCGCTTTTTTTAGATCCAATTACAAAAACATGCTACATGTATCTGTACGGTTTTGCGAATGAACGAAATGGTGCATTTCAAGAGCAAAATGCATGTCATCATATGAGAAACGTAAAGTTTAATTATGGCATGTACTTATGATATGTATACTAATGATCAGTATGCGTGGATATGGAGTATAGTATTCGTGCATTGTATGCAGTCATTTATATTACGCATATACGCATATGTATGTGTAGTCATATTTATGGGAAAAATCCACAGGATGACACCTGAGTGTGCCAACAAATTTTTTTTTGTCCCTCTCACAAGATACTTTTATTTTATTATTATTTTTTAGTAAATAAAATTACACACACTAATGCTGACAATAATATATGTATGTATATAGTAATAAAATTACTAATATTATAATAGTAATTACACAAAACTAGCTCAATACTCACTGTCTTTAGTAGCAGCAGTAGTAGTAACATTAGCAAGTATTTATTAAATTTAAAGTTTTTTTTAAAAACATGTATGTATGTATGTACTTGTTAGGGTTTTGGTTTCTTCAAGAGACGCAGGTTTGTAGTACTATAGTTTATAATATGTATATGTATTTTTTTTTTACTTAACAATTGTTTTTATACATCCAACTGTACGCAAAGGAAATAAAATCATAAAAGACAATATTCAACGACCACACCTTAGACGCATTCTACCTACAATTGCATTATCTATTTTTTGTCACTATTACAATCTTACATAATACAACTTTACATTATTACCATCATGTTCACTTCATTAACCATATTGAAGCGGTTACATCGACACACAGTAACTCTTTTTATTCAAATGACAATCTTTTTTTCTTAATTCTTTTCCTCTCACTAAAATGCGTACAAAACAAAATCTATACTTACACTCTCTCAGAGAAGATGTCCAAGGGAAAGGGTGCAGGGCGTGTTTTTCTGTCAAGGAGTTTGGTCAAATCTATTTTCCATGTGCCATAACATGTCCCAGGATGTTTGAAAGAATGGTCTTTTTATGAGTTCTCCACTTTTTACATGTGCTAAGTATATTTCCATCGGGCTTAAGCCATCATTTGAAGACGTACCAATGTGTTATTTTTTCCATTTTTTCGTCTCAGCCTCAAGAAATTTAGGGAACGGGATAATTCGGCAGTTTACTACAAATCCGATAAATATAGATATCCGATAAATATCCGGATAAATATAGTGTGTGGGGAAATATATCTATACAAAGGGAAACGCTTTCCTCCAGAATACTTTCCCGACTACTTTCTCTGCCTAGCAACGAGATGGCGTGCCTTGAGCCCAAGTCTCCAAGAGTCTACCTAATCCCAAAATGTTAACATTACCTCAAGTCGTCCCTCATACTAATCTCCAGTGTGCTTATCTCCTTCAAGAGATAACTATCACTTCCTTTTTTTATCCATTGAAGAGATTTGCCCTGCATTTTAGGCTATTTTAAGCTACTTTAGACAAAATTGGCTCAACATTACACCCAAATCGATCTGCTTTAAAGGATTGAATTCGAGATTTTCGAGATTTTTCTTTGCTTTAGTAGCATTTCGTTTAAGACCGAGTCTTGGGAGATAAATGGAGAAATATATTTAAAGGCCATTTATCGTTCCGGAGCTTGTTGTGTGACATGGCGGATAACCCAAAGCTCTTGACAAGAAAGCAAGCCCAGCTCCATTAGCCGGGACATCCTCTCTGTTTGTATTTCTCTGTTAATTCCAATTATTGACGTTCGTGCGGGGAAGTTTCTACATGTATTTAAATATAAAAATTACATACGTCTACGTACATTCACGCTACAAGCGACCTTACAAAGATACAGTAATAAAAAACCGTCATTGTTTTATATGAACCGGGAAACAATTCCTCTTTTTTTCTTATTCAATTAACGGAGATGCTCCCTATGTACATACAATGTGGAGCCTCATATTTTCCGTGATTCTATATATCTATATATACCTAATACATAATCAAGCCTTTGGAATATAGGTAGGGGGTAGAAGGAGAATTTTTTTCTCTCTCTGTCGTACAAATATACATATTACAAGGTTAGAGGTAAAGGAATAATTAGTTACTATGTATTACTATGTGTATTTAGGAAGAAAACTGTCACTCTCTTTTGCCCTGCTCGTGATCCCGAAATTACTCTGTCCCTTTGATATCCCTTTTTTTCGTACTCGAATATTTCTCAGTGTCTCTGTCCATTTTTACTCAAAGGAAAAAACAAAACTCCCTCCCGTTTAAAAAAATGGTGTGTATAAGTCTATTATTATGTGTATATTTTTTTAACGCAACAAACTTGTGGTGATGGTGGTTGGTGGTAAAAAAAAAAGGGAAGGAAGAAGGCATATTTAGAGACTAAAAATGACTTGTAAGAAAACAAGGTTTCTGGCAAAAAGAGGAGAGAAAAAGAAATGGATGAAAAATTTTAAAGTCACGTTTCCTGTTTTACTTTCCATGAGTTGAAAAAAAAATCTTTTGAAAAAATGTATATTGAGTGAACGGAGTAGCAGAGGAACAAAAATCCTTGGAGTCACTCTCTCTCTCTTTCTCTCTCGCTCTCGCTCTTTCTCTCTCTCTCTCTCTCTCTTTCTCTCGCGCTCTCTCTCTCGCTGTCTCTCTCTCTGCAAAGTCATATATAGCATGAGGACTAATGTAATGTTGGTATAAAATCACATTTTGCCTTGAGGACTATGTTCGACGTTGTGCCTGTCTCCTGTTCTTAATACAGCGGGCTAAAAGGCTATGGTGAGAGAGTCGGAGAGAGACAGAGAGAGAGAGAGAGAGAGCGAGAGAAAGAGTGAGAGAATTGGGGGAAGGAGGAAAAAATGGGAAATGCCGAGGAAAGCGGAAGGGGCGAGTTATGTTGTTGGAGTCGTGTGTTGTTGATTTTGGCGTGTGCGCTTGTAGACGAGAAGAAAATCTGGTTAAAAGGGAACGCCATCCTTTCTATTACTATGTAACAATGTGTGTCGTACGTGTACTTTTCTCTCTCTCTGCAATTTTTGGGTGGGTTTAAAAAAATTCTTATGTAATGTGTAAATTCGTGCTTCGGAGTAAAGATTAGGCATTTTTCTTGTTTCACATCTCTCACATTCTATTACTTCCATGCTTTTAGTGTAGACGAGAGTTTCCTCTCATTTTGACTCTGTAAAAAAACTCATATTTTCTACCCCAGAATTCTTACTTTGTCAGCTACCAATGAATGCCTTTGTTCGTCTGCCTTCAGGCACTTTACCTAATAATTCATCCACTTTCACCAATTTCTCCTTGTCGAAAATGGTGAACAATTTAGGCGAAAGTCATGGAAATAAAACAGAAAAGAGATAACATCACAGAGTTAAGGTAACAGAGTTAACGGGAAAAGGTGGGAGAAATAATTCGGAAGGTCTCGAACCACCCACGAGGAATTAGCTAATGGCTTATCTAATTGTTGCTAATGGAAAATAGGTACTAGTTGAAAATTCGGATTTTTGTAACTGTAAAAATAGATGACTAAAGTTCATTCTGCTGGTGTTTGTCGCCCAAAAAATCTGTTGTAGGAGTTATTTATGTCTGATTGTGTACACAAATGATAATAAAAATGCCGCCTTTGCAATTGATTCAGGAGGGAGTATATTAAAAAATGATTTTCCTTTAGCAAACATCAATATAGACATGACACTTTACCATTCCGACTGATTCATCCTTGCAGAGAATGCAGGACTTGTGACCTACGAGGGTCGTACATATAGAGTAATGAAATCTAATATTTTTTCATAATACATACACGTTGAAGTCATATAGATTTTTACTTTGCTATAACAATAAGAATATTTGATTAATTGCCTCCTCATTTATTTTCCTTTTCAAAATAATACTGGTGAGATCAAAACCTTTTTTTTAGTACATCTTCCTCCACATTCAATGTATGTATGCATATCAAGTATGTCTAGTTTTTTAACACTAGAGTCCCGTGTGTGTACTGTGTGTAAGATCATCATGTCTATTATGTATATGTACAGTATGTATTTACCATATTTTGTTAGAACCATTCCCCTGGTCTGTCTATCATCCAATGTTATAATGTCCCAAATTTTGTCCATTCAAATCCGTTTGTATGTTTTTTCAAAAATTTTAATGCCGATTGCAAAAAACGGTGGATTTCCTAATTCTTACGGACATAGCGGGTGAATGAAAGGGAGAGAAATATTAAAATCTAAAGATTTTTGGAATCCATTTGTGAAGGGAAGGGTGAGAAAAAATATTAGTGAATGATTAAGCTACATGATAATACGTATGAATAAAATGATTTCAAAAAATTACGAACCTTCCCCCTTCTTCTGTAGGCGAGAGAAGTCGTGGGGGCGGATAAGTACGCGGGATTTCCTCTAAACTATATATATATCATAATCTATCATTAGTATTTAAATTTACCTAATAGCAATGATTGGCTTCTTTGGAGGCATTCGGGACAAGCTGCAGCTCGACCCACAAGAGTAAAAAAAAATTCTGTTTTTTAAGCAGTTAATAATAAGTAGCAAAGGTGGTAATAATAATTAGTAACTACCATTTATGCATCCTACACAACGCGTGCCTTCTTGTAACTGTTGACTTTTTCTCTCTTTAAAAATCCACAAATATCTTACATTCTGTACATGTTCAAGCTTACTGTATATTCGTATAAATAAATTAGATAAAGATTCGGTGAATATGTTTTTTTTTCTTCTCTCATTAATTTGTCCTATAAACCTTTTCTCTAGGTAAGTTTGGAATATTATTGTGTGTTTGTATATTTGTTCCTAAACGTGCACTGTTTTTTTCCCTTTGTTTTTTAAAGCGTAGAAAATGACGTCATAATATTTATCTCTACATAATTTGAATCCTTTATATTGCTTGGTTTGTGTTTGAATTGAAGAAGAACCTCTCATCCTCCTCTAAAATGTAGAGAAAATTACACCCAATTGTGAAAATTTTTGTATATATACATATATATCTTTTTAAATATCTCCATCCACTCCGTGAAACTTTCTCCCCCCAAAAAAATAGATTGTATGGGAAGATTAATTATTTTTTTAATTAACTTCTCCCTATTTTCTTTAGAAGAAACGTTTGTGTTTTTTTTGTTTATCCGAAAGAGCTATATTATGTCTATTTTTTGCATGCATTATGTGTGTTTACGGAGACACGAAACGCACCACGAATTTAAATTGCATCCAAATTAATTGTAGTTTTAGTATTATTAATATGCATTTTGGCCTGTTATTAATTCTTGTCCGCTAAACATTTAATAAAAGCAAGATGGGAGTCCGTCTTTATACACATTCTCACTTGATTTCAATTCGAAGAAACAAATTTCCTGGTTCGAATAAACTATGAACGAAAACGATAAAAGAAAAATCCAACAAATTAAGTTCACCCTCCTTCCGAGAAAAAAGGCTAGATTATTGATAAATTGCAGTTAAATATTTACAATTTGGACGTCTTCCACATTTTTTTTTGCACACCACTGAAAACCTACGATAATATGTATATGATAATATTTAAAAATACCACAGAAAAAAAGAGACACTCTTTCCACAATTGTCGTAAAATTGAAAAAAAACTATTTTCTTCATCCACATTTTTTTTTCTTTTGTAAAATAAGGGTTGACACCCACTACGGTCAGCAAGCATTTTTGTTTGAATGAAGTGTTGTGTGCAGTCATTTAATATTATATAGATAATGGAATTTCTAACTGCTATTAAATTTATGTACCTATACCTATGATTAAACATTATAATACTTAGTTTTTATGCTCCAATAATTGTCATTTTACTATTCATCCTTTATCAACTTTGTCCAAGCCTTTTTATACAGAGAAATGGATAAAGATAATAATTCTTCTTTTAAAAAAACAAATCGACTACATTTTCCCCCGTATTATTTTACAAGGGGAAAAAAATCCCCATAAAGAGACTTGTCAAATGTCAAGAAGCGATATTTTCTCTCTTTTGGAAATATACTAATTACTAGAATATACAAACAGCATGAAAATCTTGTCAATGTTTTTTTCTCACCCTCTGTCTATTGTTATTATTATGTTTTCTTGTTTTAAAACTAATATTTTTTAAAATATAAATCACTTAATTAATGTAGATCTTTGAAAGCGAAAGTAAACAAAAAAATCATACCATTTTTTTTTCTGTCAACTCTATACTACTACATTAAATTGACGGAATAATTTAATACTTTTTCCACTACTGTATATGTATGTATATAATTATAATAATAGTAAAAAAAAGAATCACTGGCTCAAATTCTTTTAAAGCTTGTACATAACTTTCATAGCATGTGTGTGGTAATACAAATACTTGTTGTTTTATCATTTCTTTTTGTGTCAAGGATTTATCATTATCATTTAAGAATAACTAGAACTCTTCTTCAATCTTCCAGGCCTTTTCTACACAATTTTTTTCTCCGTCTCCAGAACTAATTTCACGGCGATTTTATATACTTTTTGTGAATTTTGTTTACCTTTGTCAGCTGTTGGGAGATTTTACTTTGGTATTTTCCGATTTGGAGGGATGCGGTTGAATCGGTCCTCGAGTTTTTCCTCTGCGGATTTCATGGAGATTCGTTTTTTTAATTGCTTGTATATACCAAGCACAATTTTTTTTAAATTCCAAAAGAAAAACTAAATCATCCATGTTTTTTGGCTGAGGGAAAACTTAATAAAAATAACAAATAATAATGATGAAACAAACAAGAAAATAAAAGGGAAGACAAAAAAAAGAGAAAAAAAACAACACGAAAAAATTAATGGCGGATTACTGCTAGGATTATTATTGTTACGTTTATTATTATTATTTGTGGTGGATGTGGTGGTCCTGAGCTTGAGACTGAGCCTGTTGGGCCTGTTGACGTTGACTGTTTTTCTTGTTCTTCATCCGCCGATTTTGAAACCAGATTTTCACCTGTAACACAAACAAAAACAAGACGCTCAAGGATGCATTTTTAATGCTGAATGTTTTGTGTTTTCCAAACTTCCTATTCCACTTTTTCCTCCAAGTTAATGTGAGTCCGATTATGACTAACAAGGATGAATATGTTTTTGGGGGGAAACCGCAGTTTAAAAAAAAATCTACGAGAACTTGCCGAGAAACACAAAGTGGAGGAAAATTGAAAAAAAAGAAGGAATATATACATGAACATACGCATATGAGCATGTCTCATTGCACAAACCACTGAGGATAAATTAGGTTTACAGCCCATCATTTAATTAATGACTGGGAGCTAAAAGCTCGTTAAAAGGCAGTATATGAAGTCATAAATGGGAGTCAAAGGAATTAAGCAAATTCTTTTTGTTTTCCAAAACGGGGAAGAAAAACGTTATTACCACCCTCTTAACCAGTAGTCAAATTGCAAAAAAAAAAAACTACCCTAATGTCAAATGCCGGGTTCACAATTCTACATGACCAGTAGCATTCCTTAGCATTATTGTCAACTTTTTTTTGAAGTAGTTTATGAACACAGAAAGTAGGAAATTAAAGTCTAAAACGGAGAAAAATTAAAGAAATTAGGGGAAAGTGAGACCGAAGGATTTTGTTGAGGGGAAATGGTCCAACTTTTGCTTCTTAGCACGTACGGGAATTACTTCGGGGGGGGGGGAGTGGACTAAAACTTGTCTTTCGGGGAAATGAGAAGAAGGATAAGAGAGAGATGGAAAAGGGATGGGAGGAGGGGGAGACGTGGAATCTGTGGAGAGACAGAGAAAGAAAGAACAAAGGGAAGAAATAAGAACAAGTGCTTTCTCAGGCGGGGAAGAAGAGGAAAACTCAAGTGATAATAAGTTATGAGAGCTTTCTCTGAGTGCTTTACTTCGTGCTTGTTCTTCTCCTTTACTTTTTCTTTCGGCAATTGTCTGAAAAGACGGATTCACTTCCCCCCGCGGATATATATTTTGCACAAGTCCCCTCCTACATACGGACATTCCCGTGTAGATATACATATAGCCCACATACTGGCTCTATTAATGGAGCTCTCGCAGACGCAAAGGGATTGTTCAAGAGGGTGAGGGGAGCCGAGGGAGAGAAAAAAATGTATTAGAAGAAGAGACGGAAGAGAATAAAGGAGAACAAACCTGTCTTTCAGTGAGATTAAGATTTCTTGCCAATTCCCATCTCTTTTGTTTCGAGACATAAGCATTAAAGAGGAATTCTTTCTCTAGCTCTAACGTCTGGAATTTGGAGTAAGGCTTCCGTTTCTTCCGAACTGTCACGTTCCCCGTCCATTCCAACGGATTCGAGCTCATTGAAACTCCTGGGTCGTTCACGGAGTTCCAGTCATGAAAAAAAAGCAAAAGACAATTCCATATTATAGATTAATATATACGTGTACATACATACAAATCATGGCAAAGGGATAGGTGGAAGACACAGAAATAAATGAGAAAAAGACGGAAAAAAGAGCCAAGAAGACAAAGTTACGGGACAAATACGATGGAAAGTCCTCCATCATATTTTCCCTCTTTTTACTATGTGCCGTTGTGAGTCGTATGAATTCTATTCTGACCCTGTACTTTGTTAGTCCATTGAGGACCTTAAGGCACACATTCCATCCATAGCACTTGCTTTCCTTCTATTAACGTACAGTCAAACGAGTGGCATACGTGGCCTGCTTAAGCTCGTTTTTAGCATTGAAAAATGCATTTACAACTTCGTGAGGTGGGGGGGGATTCTATGAAATGTGCATGTTTTGAAGGAGGAATCATTCACTACGCATTTTTGCAACAAATTTACGCGCCCAATTATTGACGTTCCCATTATCACTATAGTAGCAATGTAAGCAAAGGGCCAAATAAACATGATTCATCCCCCTCAGCGCTTTCCTCACTGAGGCATTCTCCCAGTTGTGAATGTAGGCATAAAAAGGAGAGAGGAATACAGAGACAGAGCGAAATAAAAGGAGAAAGAGAGAGCGAAGTACAAAGAGAGAGAGCGAGAGAGATGAAAACGAGAGAGACTGAAGAAGAGAAAGAGAGAGAGAGGAAAAAGAGAGACTGAAGAAGAGAGAAAGAGAGAGAGAGGAAAAAGAGAGACTGAAGAAGAGAGAAAGAGAGTAATACAGAGAGTGAGTGAAATAAAAGGAGCAAGAGGAAATACAAAGAGAGAGAGAGCGAGAGAGAGAGAAAAAGAGAGACCCGGGAGAAGAGAGAGACAAAAAAAGAGACTGAGGAAGAGAAAACGAAAAATTAGGGACGAAAGGAAAATTTTTTGGAGAGTCAAAGGGAGCAAAAAAAGAGTGCCAATTTGAGTGAGATGAAATACAAAGGGAGTGAGAGAGATGAGAGAAAGAGAGAAGAGAAAGAAGGGAAGGAATACACATAGGAGTGCTAATTGGAGGCTGGAGGATACTTGAAAGTACATAGAAAGAGAAGAACATGATCCCTCACCGTGGGACCAAGGTCCAACTGCTACTAGTACTACTCCCAACAGCTACTTTTTCCCCTATACGATCCCCTTCATGTTATTTTTTTTGTCAGTCTGTTTATTCTGCGTCACCAATGTTCCATGCAAAAAAAGTAAAGCAAGTGGAACTCGTCGCCGTAGCCCTTGGAAATTCAATGTGTAAATAATAAAGGGAAAAAAGTTTCCACTCATGTCGTTGTATGGGAAAGAGGAAGAGGAGGAGAATGAAGGGAAAAAAAAGTATTTACAAAATTTTCTTAATTCTCTCCCTCAAGAGTTCCCTTATATTACTATAGGCAGAGAGGGGCTGAGGATTATAGAAATCCCAGAGAGAAGAGTGTGTACATATGGAGGAGCTGGTAGTGGTGAGATTGAAAAAAAATTGCGATTTCTCTCATTCCCCACTGCCGATTGGCTTAAAGAGAGTTCACATGGCCACGCCAACTCAATTTTCCTAAAAGCAAAAGAAGCCGTCAGTCACTGCCGTCCTCTATTCCCTATCTCTCTCATTCTCTCTCATTCTCTCTCACTCATTCTTTCTCTCTCTCTTTTGTACAAGTAGACCCAATGTATAAGGTTTTTTCTCCCCCCCTCTCTCTCTCTCTCTCTTTCTCTCTCTTTCCATCACTCTTCGAGCGGACTATGTACACTTGTCATCAGGTTAAGCCCTTGTGATGCGCTCAGTGCATGAAGCAAAAACTTGGGGGATGGGATTTGATGGTTTGGGAACGACTAAGTAAGGAAGTTTATAGGAGACAGTTAGTTGAAACCTATAGTCACTTATAAGAATACAGATTGGATTCAAAGGGGAATCCATGATTTTCATCATCTTGTCTCCGAGTGAGAGAGAGACAGGGAGAAAAAAAATTTGGTGAGAAAAGGCATCTTTCTTCCTTCCTCTCCCCATCCCTGGAAAATGATGTGTGAACATTCCCAAATCAACTTTCCGTGGGAGGAGTACATTTTTCCCTATCCTGGACGTTGAGCAAGTGAGTAAGCCATTCAGAGTCTCTCTCTCTTTCTTTCTCTCCCTCTCTCTCTCTTGCGAAAGAGGAAACTACAGGAGAGTGGATTTGGAAAAAGAAAATAAGTTTCAGTAGCATATTTACTCAGTCAACTAAGTTCAAAGAGTTCATGAAAGAGGGTTAAATAGTATGGAGAGAGAGAGAGAGAGAGAGAAAGATAGAGAG
>JAQGBT010000060.1:0-101586 GCA_034698585.1 Disparrhopalites patrizii
TACGGATTACATGCTGATATTTTTTTTCGGGGATTACGGATTACTTTATTTTTTTAAACTCTTTGGATTACGGATTCGGATTACGTAATCCGTAATCCGAATCCGTAATCCTGGGATTATAATCCGGGATTAACAATACCCTGGTACAAGGAGACTTGACTAAATACATTTAATTCATTTCTTATTCACTTATGATGTCCGTAGGCTTTCCTCTAAAATCCTACAAAACATTTTATAACATTACCAAAACAAGTGTATGGTCATGGTTCATGGTCATTCCCATTACGACTTTACACATTTCATTAAATTTTATGAGAGAGACTGCGGACGGTCTCCTTCACAAAATCAAGTAAAAAAAACGATGTCACCTTTAGTTACCGAAATATGCCACCATTATAGGCACAATATGCCACCCTTGGGAACATTTGCAATCATTTAACCTTCCCCGTTAAAATATTTCCTAAAAAACTAGAAGCTTTATTTGGACTCAGAATAAAACTAAAAGTGTATTCATTAAATTTCAAATATCAAAATACTGGCTGTCCCCGTGTCAGGCATTGCTCGTCCGATTTAAACGAAATTTTAAATGAAATTCCCCTAATTTTGAGACTTTCTCCTGCTATAATAAGTAGGTGAAGTGCAAAGCACTGCGCACTCGTGCGCACCTGCGCACCGCAGTTCGTCGTAGTTTGTACTAGAAGAGGATTAGAGGATTCGAAAATCGTCCGTAGAATTGTGTCGGCAATATTAGTGTTACCTTACATTAAATTAATTACAATGATCGAATTACCAAACTAACAAAAACCAGGTTAGTGTACGTAAAATTACTTCAGTTAATTAATTGTTGGTGGGTACTTTTTAGTACGAGGAGATTGAGCAGAGCGGAATCACGTGTGGAGGAGGTTCAAATGTGGCGCGTAAAGAGGAAATGATCTGCGCATGGCTCAACTTTTGGAGATTGATACTTGTTTTGTGTATTAAAGCTATAAAGTGAAAAAAAAACTATGGGAATTGAATGGGAGAAAAAAGCATAGGGAATACAAGGGAGTATATAAGGGATATACATATTGTTTGATAGGTGTATATGTATATAGCCTGTGTTGTTGGATAGGTAAAAGGCTCATTGGTGTTTGCGGGCTACGTGATGACGATGCCTGTCTTCTCTCTTTTTCTCTCTTCTCTCCTGTGTTCCATGTTATTTGCCATTTGCTAGGGATTTTTTAAGGCAGAGGCAGAGAGCCCATCTAAAACAGCTGAACGGGAGTGGGACGACAGATTAAATGGCGAAAATAAACCAAAGGGTTTTTAAAAATGTTATTGTACCACAAAATTTTGATCATCAGTTCTTTGAGCTCATATTTTGACCCCACAAAATCACACGGATTTCCCAATGAAGCGTAATTAAAAGTGAAGTTGGATACGGAAATAGAAACATTGAAAAAAAAGTAAATAAAAGTTTGGATTGGTGACACGAAGGAAAGGTGCATACTGGAGGTATAATCGTGACCATGTCATCCTCAATCCCGAAAATCCAGGTCTTCCGTCCGACGTGGGAGGAATTCCAGGACTTCTCCGGCTACATCGCCAAGATCGAGGCAAAGGGTGCTCATAAGGCCGGGATTTGCAAAGTGGTCCCTCCAGCTGAGTGGCGTGCCCGTGCCAAGGGATATGACCTAGATACGATTAGTATGACCATCCCCGCACCCATTTGTCAAATTGTGACGGGGAAGCAAGGGATTTATACGCAGATTAACATCCAGAAAAAGGGGATGACCGTGCAGGAGTTTAAGAAATTGGCGGAATCAAACTGGTAGGTTGGCTTTGATGGAGAGGAATGCCTGACGAGTGTGGGATTCTTTGATGTTGTGATTTGTGATGATGTATACTTGCAATGTTTACTTTCGTGACTTCGTGACGCTCAACCACTCAGCGTGTCCACATTTGATGTGGAGGAACGGCGATCTTGCTTGTAAACATTTTTAATGCATGCTAATGTTTTTCTTGTGATCAATTCGTAGCTATGCAACCCCAAAGCACTTTGATTATGAAGATTTGGAGAGGAAGTATTGGAAGAATATTATTTATGGACAACCCATTTATGGAGCAGATGTGAATGGGACTTTGACGGATCCGGGAGTGACTGCTTGGAATATCAATAAACTTGGGACAATTTTAGATCACGTGTCCGAAGACTATGGAGTGTCAATTGATGGAGTCAATACGGCTTATCTCTACTACGGGATGTGGAAAACTACATTCTGTTGGCACACCGAGGACATGGAGTTGTACAGTATTAATTATTTGCACTTTGGTGCTCCGAAAACTTGGTATGCTGTACCGCCCGAACATGGGAGACGATTGGAAAGAATGGCTCAAGGCTTCTTTCCCAGCAATCACACGCAGTGTTCAGCATTTCTGCGACATAAAATGACTCTCATATCTCCCCAAGTGTTGAGACAGTATTCGATTCCGCATGACAAGGTAAGCTAAAATGTTATTCATGCCTTTACTGATTATGTGCATATACACAAGTAAAGTTTTATGTGTGATATGTTTTTATAAATAATAAATACCGTAAAATGAGGTACTTGTCACGATTAGATAGCTTGTGTTCTTTAATTTGTATTAGATAACGCAAGAGGCGGGCGAATTCATGATTACGTTTCCGTACGGATACCATTGTGGTTTCAACCATGGATTCAATTGTGCAGAATCCACGAATTTTGCAATGCCCAGATGGATTGAGTATGGCAAAAGGACTAACCCATGTCTTTGTCGTAGAGACGTTGTTCGGATCAGTATGGAAACGTTTGTAAAGAGATTTCAGCCCGATCGCTACGAATTGTGGAAGCAAGGAAAAGACTATGGTTTTCACCCAGAAGATAAATCACGTGGGTTTTATGCCCCTGCACCGGATTCTTTCTTGCTGCAAAATTACGACGAGGATGAAGATGGTAAATTTCGTTTTTATTCTTTTATTGTATTCCTATTGTCCCCATGTGGCATGTATGATGTTGTGCTGTCTCTCTGTCGTATTAGTACAATGTAAACATTACATTAAGCTTGAATAATATTGTTGATTTCAGAGGTGAAAAGTCCTTGTAAGAACAAAAGACGGCATTTGGTGCATGACAGTGGCACTGGAACGGATGAAGAGGATAAGCCAAGTAAGAACAACGAGGACGAGGAAGAAGAAGACGATGAGGATGACGATGATGATGATGATGAATCTTTGCCAGATGAGCAAGAGGTTGAGGCGTACAAAGATTTTTATACGAAGGCTGGCGTCGCTATTGATAATGAAGCTGCAATGGAAGGTATTTGTGAACTCTAATAGTTAACTCTAGTTACGAACAAACAGCTGTAGAATAAGTCTATAAACTTTAGCCAAAAGCTTTGATCCCCGCCGGGTCATTCCCCGGGGAAATTTCCCTGAAGTGTAATTTTCTTGTGGTACCGTAGCTATTTCCCCACCTGATAAAAAAATTGAACAAATCGAGGGTTGGTGATATTTTAACTGAACAAACGCGCGAGTCTTATTCTTTAGAATATTTTCTAAAGTAATCTAATCTATATCATTTTTGTGAATGTAATCACAGATCAGTCTCCAGAAGTCGATCCCGACTTCGACCCCAATAGAGACACGGATGAAGAAAATTCGAATTCTCATCACTCTACCCCAAGAAAAAGGCATCACAATCAAAATCAGTGTAGCCCCAGCAAGAAAAAGTCACCAAAAAAACGGAAAAAAGTTTTGCTTCTGCCGGAGCAACCCCAGCCTGGGACGACACAGTTAAAATTAGCTACAACTATACAGGAATTAAAGGCCAGGTTAATTGCACCTGCAAAGTTTAACCCATACAAGTTGTCAGCGCACGGTAAGCGCAGCATTTCTTTAACCGAATGTCGTCAGTACTGTGAAATTTGGATACGCTGTGGATTTAGCAAGCCATTGCCATATTTTTATTATTTTTATGATTACACTAGGGTCTGAATCAGATGCCGGCACTTCCAACATGCCTTGCTCTAGTGAAACTGCATTAAAATCCGACGGTCATTTTGATGGGAGCATTCTTAAATGTGAAGAAATGGAAACGGAAGACTATGCTGTTCAAAGTAGTGTAAAATCTAATTTGAAGAGTGGTAGGTCACCTAAATCACCTCAGAAAAAAGGGAAAATGCCTTCCTCGGGTGAACCTCTGTCAAAATCTGATGGTGATGGTGATAGGAGGACTATTCAATGTGCAGACATGGATGTAGAAGGCTCTTCTGTTCGAAATAATGTAAAATCGAATCTAAAGAGTGGCAGGTCACCCAAATCGCCCCAGAAGAAAGGAAGTTCAAAGTCTCGCCGAAAATCTTCCTCAGAATCGAATTCAGCAAGTAGTAACTGCAGCAATAATTCTCCAACAAGCAGTACCAATGAGATTCAAACTCTGGATGTGAGTGCAACCAGTGCTATCACAACTTATAGTCAAAACACAACGATCTCGTCTCAAATGAGCCCAAAAAGCAATTCTTGTGTACCCGAACGGAATTCGTTGCACTCGTCAGGAGCTCCGTGTTCAAGTACTTCTCAACCCTTCTCGTACCTATCTACACCTGCATATTATGCGAATCAGTCCTCCAATCAATGTGTTAATTCACTTGGTATGCCTGGCACATCGCAGCAATATTGGGATCCCCAAAAGCGTTTGTACACAACCAGCTCATCGTCCTACAATAATAAAATGCAACCACTGTCCCATTACCCGAGCCCTACTTTTTCAAAGCATATATCCGCGCCAATGTCGTCATCAGTACTGGGGTATGACCCCAAAGTTCGACCCTATCCTGGTGATCCAAAAGATGCACTGGCAACATCTATAATCTCTACACCGGTGAAAGGGTCAGAATTGTCAAACGCACAGGATGCTATTAATGGTAGCCGTTTACCCCCGCAGCAGATTGTGGCTTCATTAAATTCACTGTCTTCAGTACCGCAAGACCCTGCAGTTTCCCCTCAAATTCCACCCCATGTTCGACAAATGATGGAAAAACGTCCACAAGTAACTGTTCTTCCCATGTCAAGCTCTCCAGGCTCACCGCCCCCAACCGTAACTCCCACCACAACGTCAGTGCCACCACAACTCAATTATCAGGCTGTGAATCCCTTAAATTTAATTAAAAATTTAAAGGCCACTGTGGTGATTCCTTCTCCTAACCTTACTGCCAGCTCTGTCAATGTGAGTAATCCCGGTGTATTGAAAACTAAATCTAAAGCCGACGCTTACGTAGATTTACCGACGATCGCTGCAAATTTAATGACATCGAGACTCGCTCATAATTCAACGCTGACGCTACATTACCCAAACCCCCCACTTGTAGGTCCCGGGCAAACCGCCACTGGGTTTATCCCGGGCGCTGGCCCTAGTGGACGATTAATCCCGGGTGAAGATAAAAATCCTTTGGATTTATCCATGTGAATTCTTTGTAAATCTCTCCAGCTGATACCATGGTTTTGTATAAATACTGAATGTATTAGATGGTGTTGTGTTTCGCTGCCCTGTAGCTCTAAATAAGTACTTGTGTGTAGAAGAAATAAGAATATTACGTATTTGTATGTATCTCACCGCATTAAGAAATCTTGTTCTGCGAAATGTGTATCAAATGAAGATGAATATTCTGCAATTGTTCCGTTGATTCACTTTGCTGTGGCTACAAGATCTCTAGAAACCGGAGAATAGCTCACGTGCTTCATGCCTCGGAAATGCGTGTCAGTAAGAAACGTGTAAGAAACAGTGAGCATTGGTTGAGAGCTTCACATGTGCAGCAATTACATGTATTTTTGTGAAATTATGTGTTCGTTTTTTGATTCTTTTTTTACTGGCTGTGTTACAAGTAATTTTTACGGTTACTAAATCCTACAAATCGTTGGTTTGTTGTTGTCTCATGCAATCAGTTATTGTTATTATTTCTAGGTATCATTTGCTTAGTTACGTGTTCCATTGTTTGTCCTCACTACTTCGGATTCGTGGGAAAAAAAACAGGAAATTATTGGAGAGGAAATGGTTTGCACTATTTATATCCATCTATTAAACTATTTAGTTATATTTCTCCCCAGTAATTTTGTAAGTGGAACGGTAGTACCGGAAAGTAACCGTGAAAGAATACATGTATTATGAGTGAGTTCAAGGAAGCTCACATGCAATATGAAGGTGCAGAAGCAGAAATCTAGATTTGACAATGTTTTTATACTTTTTTGTAGTCCCTTGTACGTGTAGTATTAATAATTAATACTATACATTCAACCTTTGCTGAATTTCTTTATCTAATGATCACGTTTTTATCTCTCTCGGCTCATCCTATTGAGTGTGTGTTAGGAAGCGATTATTCCTTCCTTCAGACTTTAATAGTAGCTAATGACGAATGTGAGCGCTCCGAATTACCATGAATTGTTGGTATAACGGCAGAGATTTTTGATGTGTTCTGTTCTGTCGGCTTTATTGCGCCTATACAGTTTGTATCTCTTAGAAATAAAGGGAAAGAACCCCTTTGCACAGTTTGGAGGTTTGGACGTTTTGTTGTGGTAAAATATAAGATCAGTCAATGTATAAAATAACATTATTATTTTGATTGTTAAATACGCAAATAGATTTAGTAAACGGGACATGATTATACTGCCCCTCAGCGTCTATGAATAAACACTACGTTATACTTGTTACTCCACTAATACTTTCCCCTTGTTTTGTTGCTACATTTGATTGCATTTGCAAAATAAGATGCACCCGAAAATTCTAGTAGTTTGTTAACGCCAATGCCCCAAAATGTATACGTATGACGGCAGAAGAAGCAAGGTGAAAGCGACAAGAGAAATTATGTAGTTCCGTTTTCTTTTTCTACTAATAAATCTTTTATTCTCCACATAATGCTCATTTTTCACTGTTAACCGTAAACAATACCTACATTTAATATGTCTGCCGGGCAATATAATAATAGAAATAGTAGCAGTTTTTAATTTTTTATACTATACTTATAATAAAAAGGGACACACGCCTATTACACATGTAGTGTAGTACACAAGTATTTGAAGGTGCTGGATCATTTACCAGTAGGAGTGGAATAATAATAGTACGCGATGCTTGCAGCAAAAAAAAAAAACAAAAAAAAATATTTGCATACCGATTAATAGTAGCAATAATCATAATTACAAAAAAAAAGAAACATTACAAGTATTTCTATGTACTTCACACTTTGTAGTAAATAATTGTGTTGCGTCTTTCCAGTTTCTTCAATGTATGCAGCTGTAATAATAAAAAAAAATCGTGCTAACACGGAATTTTTTCTCTTTTTTCGAGGGTAAATATATAAATGAAATTATTGGTACAGGAATTCCATCAAGCCTTTTTTTTTTGTAGTAATAAGAATGCATACATAGTTATATGAGTATACAAAACAAGATATCACACTTATAATGTTGGAAACAAAAGTTAACACGTATAAGTATTGTAATAATCAAGATTCTTTTTTTTCTCTCCGAGACGTCCAAACGTCCCTAAGTATAATTCACATTCACTATCAATAATACAATAACGCACAAATGAAAAAAATCATCTATTTTTGGCAACACTTGAAATCGTTTTTTTTTATATAACTCCTTGGTTCTAACAATTAATGTAATGATGGTGAAAAAAAAAGAGTATATATTTTTGAATCCTCCTAAATAAAGTTGTCTCCACAATGTACTATAAGTAGTTAGTTTCTAGGAAGAGTTGATAAGTACAATGGAATATTCTAGGAGTCGAACACATCCCTTGCTTCCTCTTCTCATATTTAACCCTTTGAAACACATCTTTTGTCTCCCACAATGATACTTATATATTTTCCCTAAATACTATAGTGCTCTTATTTTCTCTCATAGTTCTTTTTTTAGGCATATTCATTGTCTACATAGAATTGGTTTTTTTTTCTTCAAAAAAAAAAATTCAAAGCACTCTATTTCTTTTGTATAAAAAAGGTGCAATAATTGAGTGGATGTGGTGGTTAGTAACTTTTTTTTTTCGAGGTTAAATTTCTTTTTTTTTATCGTCTCTGTTTTTAATAGGCTTTGAGCTTGATACCATTTGAATTGGAATCAACTACATGATGAACATTCTTGGTGTAAGTTCCCGTCTGCCCATTTTGGTAGGATGAAGAAGAAGTCTTGCCATTGGCCAAGGAGCCATTTGCCTTCCCGTTCGCGACCCCATTGTTGTTGTTGTTGTATCGGAGTTGTCTATTTTTGTAGGACTTCTTGTAGAAGTTGGAGAAGAGGATGAGGAAGAGGACGCCGTGGAGGCCGATCCACCAGACGAAGGCAATGGGGTAGTTGCACTCGATGAAGCAGAGCTGGAAGGCATGGGCACTGATCATGATGAATTGGACCATCTGGATCGTCGTCAAGTACTTCTTCCACCAAATGAACTTCGAGTACCGAGGTCCCATCGCCGCCACCATGTAGTAGAAATACATGATGATGTGCACGAACGTGTTCAGCAACCCGAAGAATGTCGAGTGACCGCCTGGAACGATTAACAAAAATTACATTCATATTTTAACCATTTCCATAATCATACTGTTTCCCCAGTATTTCTGATCAAATCTGGCAACTTGTAGCAAAATCATCTGTGTGAGGGTGGCAACGATTCGATTCTGAATCGGATTTTTCGATTCAATTCAAATACTTGAGAAGATTCTATTCGACACCGTGAATCGGATCAAATAATTTGATTCAGGACGTAAATCGGATCATAAAATGTAAATGAAATTCGATTCATTCGAACCATTTAATACAAAATTTTTGGATATTCTTCCGAGCAATAACCATCAAAATATCTCAGCAAATTTCAATCAACGGTAAATGTTATATCACGGTAATTGCATTTATTTAAAGTGGCAAATTATTAGACATCATTATATGCTTAAAAGCAAAAAGTGAAGAAAATATGTCACAATAATATATTTTTTGGATCGTGTGAATCATGATCATGATTCCATTCAATACATGGCTTGAATCGAACCGAATCCAATCATTTGCATCATGAATCGGATGGGATTTCGAATTTCGATCCGATTCGGGCTTTGAAACGAATGGAACTAAACATTTTGGATCAAATCGGATCGTTGCCATCCCTATCTGGCGATTTGTAGCAAAATCATCTGTGATCCAGCTCAAATTTTGCAGGCGGAGATTGTGTTGCCTTCTGACGGCAGCCAAAAGCTCCTGTGATCATTCACATATTAAATGTTTTTTGTTGTGGCAATCTTCTGCATATTATTTTTGAGTAACTATTCATAAATGTTGGAATGGAGAAGCGGTGGGAGGATTCCCACATTCCCTATTAACTGAAGAATTTCTCAAAAAGCTAAAAATCTATGATGTAATGTGGACTCACCTGGTGTGAATTTGACTCCAAACCAAACCGACATAGGCATACATCCATGGTGAATGACGTGGAGCAAGGAAACTTGGTCATATTTTTTTCTCAAGATGAAGAAAAACTGCAAGGAGAGAAGGATTTATTGTGCACATGAACAAATTATATATGTACATAATTCTGACGTAAATCCAGAGTTCTCTCTAGTAAATCTCAGAGATATCTTTTTAAACAAGTGATACTGTCTGGAGGATTTTGGATTTTGAGGGGCATTAAATTAAAATAAAATAAAAATTGGTGTAGATTAAGAGCCAGGAGGGGATTTTGAGACGTTTCAAAATATGTAATTCGTAAAGGTGTCCCATTTCCAACTCGGGATTTCGTTCTGGGAAAATAAACTCAAGTTCACAAGAGCCGTGGGAATGCGACAGTTGTTTTTTCTAAGGTGCTTCACAACCCTCCAGATGTTCGAGTTGGAATGACTGGGACTCAGTCGGAAGTGTGTGAGCCGAATTTGGGACGTCATATTTGAGAATGAGTAAATTTTCAGCTATCACACAATCATCCAAATAGGCATAAATTACGTAAATGGTCCAAACTAAAGATAATTCTTACCGTGTCAAAGAATTCCGTGTATTTGGAAAAGTAATACCACCAGCACACGTGCAACATCTGAAAGCACAGCACAATTTTCACACTTAATAAATTTTGGTTTTAGTTTTATTCTAGTTTAATTCATTTAATTTCCTATGCACGGAAACATTACAAAAAAATCTTGGGCAAAAACTACCAATGAAAGTGATTAGAAGACCAGTTTTTCGCCTGAATTTTGAAAAGTTCTAATATTAATATTAATATTCTAATATTAAATCCGCGAAAGCTCATTATAAATTAAATAAATTACTTGTCCTTTTACGTGTTTCTATTTAGACTTCGAATAGTTATTGTGTCACTGCACTTCTTATGACTTTTAGAACTAGTTTTCGCGTTTATCAAAGCTAATGTTGACAGAAAAAATTCTCATGGTTTCGCGGGAGGCATTACTTTCACACTTCCTTGAATTAAATTCCAACTGAAAAGAATCCAACTTACCCTCATGGCCATGTCATTGCGCGAGTAATCCACAGGTTGACATCTGAAACTGTAACTGTGAAACCAACCTCCTTGGCCGTACTGCAAATCAAATGGAAAGTTCCCCCATTACATTTGTGCAAGAATTATTTTCAAAATAATTCTTCTACAATAATAAAAATCTCAAATTGCAAGAAAAACAAAAAAATTGCAGCTTTCGCAGCACATTGAGTCAACATTAATTAGAAAATGAGAGACATTCGAACGCCATTTCTTGGAGACAGTTCTATTTAGGGGAAAAACGTAATTAATAAATTGCCCTAAAAAACTAGTTTAGTCACGACAACATTGTGCAAACATCATTAAAGGACAGAAAATTACTGCTTTCCTTTCAATTTCCTCCAATTTATCCCATGCCACCCCAGACGATTGTGTTATCTCGGGGGATTTTTTTTTTTTTTTATATCTGCTCAAATGTCAATAATAACATCGTTATCGCTGTATTAATAAAACGAGTGGGGCATATTCAAGGGTGTTGGGATTGACTGTATTAAATCCTATATTAAATTGACTATATTAAAATAAAAGGGTGAAAATCCGGAAATGATGTCATGAGGAAACATCAAGGTTTTTTGTGGGTAAAAAGCACATTCCGCCGCACTTTCTTCTTCCCAAAAAGAAATTGCTTTCTAATCAAATTATCCCTGTCTATTTCCCCTATAATCAGTCCCTAATTTTCCCTTCCTCGCCCTCAATATTACACAAGGAACCAAAAAATATATACAAAAGCTAGTGTTAAAAAAATATTGAGGAAAAATATTGATAAAAAATGGGAAAGCTTACCTCGTAAAAGAGCCAAGAGGAGAAAACGACTTGTAATGCGTTGTATAAGACAAGAAGTCCTCTCAAGTCATAGGCTGGGCGATTTTTCATAAATTTCGGACCCAAAACTTTTACTATGTAAACGTAACTTAGACATATTGTCAACGTTTGCCAAGGCGAGGACATGAACAGCCAGTTGTCCACCCGAGGATCTGCAAAAGAAAAGTCATTCCCATTTAATCTAATTATTTGAAAAATATCATTTACTTCATTTTTTTTTGGCATTTATCTCCTTCAATTAATTTCCTTCCCGGCACCCCAAATAAATTATTTTATGCCCAAAAACGAAGCTAAAAAATACTTGTAAATTGTTAAAACTTAAGTCCTTGAAAGGACTTGTAATTTGCATTCCCTCGCAAAAACAAGGTGATCCATTGAATGCCATCAAAAAGTTTACTGCCTTGTTATGGGCAAACCCCGCAATATTTAAAAAACATAGATTTGCCATGAAGCCTTTTTCCTCGGCCCTGTTTTAACCCTTCCCTTTTTTCACCCACCAACTCAAGACATGTACATACTAAAAAAAACACACCCTCAATTATGTACAAAAAGTATGTACGTACACAATAAATAGGAAAAAAGGAAAAAAAGGCAGTAGCTGAAAACCATTGTCTGGAATTCACTGGAGCCGTTTGGAAATTCAACGTACGTAAAAATAAAATAAAGGGAAATGATACCAGCCCGTACAAGTCACATACAAGACAACTGAAGCCGATAAAGGGGAAGAAAGAAACAACAAAAAAAGGACGATAAAATAAATAAAATAAACATTATTTAAACAGTAAGGAAACTTACCCCGTTTGTTCTCCAAAATACTATAATATCCATCAATGAAGGTACTAATGATTGTCGTATTTTCACCAAGTTTCTTCATTTTTTACGTCTGGAACAAAAATATTAAAAAAAAAATGAAACAAACACGTCCAAATTTTTTCCTTTGGAGCACTCACGTGGAGAGGGAGGAACGAGTGGGAAAAAAAAGCCGCTGTAAAGCTTTTGTGATGCAGGAAATAAAAAACACGCTCTTCCGGCCTTTCCACAGGCCTTTTTTTCTGTTTTTTCGCCTCGTTTGAAACAAGCACCCGCCAAGTAAAAAGTCAGTGGAGCAAAACAGAAAAAAATGCCCAGAAATGTGTCAGTTGCAAAAAAAAAAAAACTTCTTTTTTGAAAAAATGAAACTATACCGTCCTATACCAGGCCTGTGGACGGATATGCGTTGCTAATTAGCCAAAGAATTCTTAATTCATATATAACCTGCCCTTCCCCCCAAATTTATACCTGTATATATGTGAAGTCTTGAATGAGGAAGAGGAACTTTCATTCAGATTTCTCAATCGTATAGCCAGAAGAAGAAGGAATAATAATAATATTTTTTATAGGAAAACAACTTTCACTGAATGCTTAAAAAGAAGCAGCAGGGGGACTTTCTTATTGTTGACCAACACACAAGGCACACATTCACACAAAAAAAAATATATTTCCTTGAATATTTTTCACTATGCGGAAAAAAATCTTTTTCTTGACTGGGAAGAGCAATTTAATTTATTTATTTGTTTGAGCAATTTAATTTCTATTTGGTTTGTTAGGAATCCGAGCAATAAATGACTGAATGTCAAGTGTGTCAACTCCCATATATTTTTTTTTTTCAAGGGAGACTGACACCGACTGTGTGACGACCAAAAGGACTGATTACGAAGTGTAAATATTTGGAACCAGCCAAATCTTGCCCATTGTCTTCAGGATTTCTCTCCCCCTGGACTTTCTCCTGTCTTTCCCTTCAATTTTCCCTTTTACAGGACGCGCACTGGACCAAGAAATCTCACAAGGTCGCCTTATTTATTTATAATATTTAATTATTTATAATATGTAATTATTTATTTTTTCCCCAAATATTTCACGTCCCCTCTCTGGGGTCTGTGTCAAAGGGAGAGAAAGAGAGAGAGAGAGAGACAGAGAGATAGAGAAGGAGATTTTTGTTTGTTGACAACTCGATCAACTCGGCGATCACTCACTTGTTCCTCTTCTTCTTCCTACTCCAACAATGAGGACTTGGACTGAATGAAAATACGAAAAAGGCTATCACTGGTTACAAAAAAAAATCCTTTCTATACACACTTGTATTCACTTTACAAATTTCCCCTTTCGCCCTCCGGCATCAAGAGTGAAAAAAGGAGTACAGAGAGAGAGAGAGAGAGACGACAGAGGAGAGGCAAAAATCCTTCACTAACTACTAGTAAATAATGTGTAGTAGTACTATCTAATCCCCACAAGACACATCTTTCAACTAACTGAGGCACATTGCACACCCCACATTGACTTTATACTTTATACAAAGCAGTTTAGTCCACAGAGAGAGAGAGAGGCAAGGAGAGAGAGAGAGACGAGAGAGACGAGAGAGAGAGAGACCTAAAGAGAGAGAGAGTAGAGAGAATTTCTCAACTTGCCTTTCGCATGGTTATATGCATTAGTGAAAAAAAAATGAAGTATACTTTTATGTATTTAATACATTTGCCCACATTCAAAGTATGTTATATTTTACACAGGTGTGTCGGTTCTGTGGTGGGGCTGCATATGAATGTATATATATGAATATCCAGAAAGCCTATAAAATGTCTTCCCTATACTCTCTACCCCCTAATAAAGGGAAATGTGGATGGGTATGTAGAGCCCCAAAAGGAACACATGTTATACTGAGACACGAGTGTTGTCCTGGCTTCCCTACGCATTACTCGCAGCATGTCTATTATATACTTCCCTTTCTCAATTCCTCAACTCCTCAACTCACTCGTCCAACCACACAATCCGCTTCTTTTTAGTCATCGTAAAAAACAAGAAAAAGAAAGAGAAAAAAAACACTTTTTTTTGCCAGTGATTTAACTATCAACCTTTTCCCTACATACAAATTATGGGGAAGATATGTGCATTCAAAGTTATATGGGCAAAATATGCTCAAGGTAGGATTTTTGCTTTCATTTTTTTTGGGGGGACCCTCAAAGGGGAGACAGAGAGGATTTTTTTTTTGGAGGGGGAAGATTTCTGCATACTTCCCCACTTTTGCTTATAGCCTTTGTATTCTTTATTAATGTAATATTTTGCAGAGTTTACACGCACAGGGAGATAAATGAGAGGACGCATGTTACAAGTGTGTGAAGTGAGACGAGAGAGAGAGAGAGCGAGAGAGAGAGAGAGAGAGAGAGAGAGAGAGAGAGAGAGAGAAATGGAGAAGAAGAGCATTATTATATATGGTGACGTTAACCCCCTTCTGAGTCCTATATGTATATACATGTATATATACATACATACTTATAAGTATATGGGATATTGTGTGAGATCATTTTTAAACCTAACGGTCTGTCTTACTTTTCCAAAGACAAGTTTGGGGCCATTTGTTCGTATGTATACTAGCTCAAGGAATGTTCGTGAGCACGTTCAGACCGTGTGAGATCCCCATTAAAATCTGTCTCTTCTAATTCTCTTCTAATTCTCTCTCCTTCTTTTATTACTTCGTGTCAAAGGGATGCGTGAGTAGTGCAAGAGGATACTTATTTTTGTTCTGTAGTACTTCAAATATTGTCAAGATACAGCTTCGTATTTTTATTTTAAGATATGTTTGAGAGAGTAATAAGAAAAGGCAATGAGAGAGATTGAGGGGAGATGTGAGACATTGGGTCAGGGCTGAAAGGGTTAAATCAGGTTTTCCTCATACTTTCCCTACACTTCCCCCTATTTTCCCCCTATTTTTCTCATATTTGGCCCATATTTTCCCCGTAGATTCTCACACTTTCTCAATAATGTCATTGAAAGAATCACCTTCGGCTATAAATGTGCTTGGCTACAAATAACTTTTTCCTCCGTCCCTCTAACCCATTTTTGTTTTTGTTTTTCAGTAATTAAGCATAAATTGTCTTCTGCATCTCTTTTGTTTTTCTATATGTATAGGTATGTAAAAAGGTGTGTAAAAAGAAGGTGGATTTCATTTTCTTTGAGAAAAGGTGGATGGACATACATTACAAGATTACATGGGTTGTTTTTGTGGAACAATTCTCGTCAACTTCCTCTTTTGGGTGAGGAAAGACGGCGAGGAGTGAAGTAATCTCCTGGGGTGTCTAGTGTCTACGTAATCCTCTTTATAATTCCCATCTTTCCCTTTTACCTTTCCTCCAATTCTCCTTCTCTCTAGTCCTCCTTTGGCATGACTGTGATATTCTTGCTGTACGCCTCATTTCACGCTCTTTAATTATTTATCCCCCTCTCAACCCTTCCAACTGCCCTCTCATGAAAATGAAGGGTCATTTTCACTACCTCCGAGAGCCTTTGCTAAGTATTTATTATAATAAGTATTTATCATGTCCACTAAATTTCAACCAAAAGTGGGACACATGCCAAATCATAATCCGTCCAGACCCAACCCTTTTCTCCAGCAAAAGCAAAAAAGTTTTCCAGGCAAAGTCTGGATAACTTTTGCGGGGGAAAAGTGCTGGAACATCTCGAAAATAAAAGACCGATGAATTTTTAATTTCATCCCAAAGATGCTTGACACAGACAGGAAGGATAATGAAAGGTAAAAAATAAATGATACACCAAAAATTATATTTTCGCCCTTCCCCTTTAATATAGCCCGAGGGTGAGGGAGGAAATACCTCATTTTCTTCAACAATACACATGATGACTCAAGTTTTTCGAGGCTTTTGTGGGATACGCATGCACATATGTATGTCAAATGCTCATGTAAAGGGGGGGGGAGATTCCTAATTAATTTACTTTTCTTTCTCTGCCTCCTTTGTGAAAGGATTATTTGATTACGGTTCATCTTCTCTGCCGGCAAAAGTGACCCTAAAATCTTGTGTTAACCGTAATAATTCTAACCCATTTGGCACGACCTCTCGTCAGTTACTCTGAAGGTGTGTGTAGTCAGTGGCTAATAACTAATTGTGATTGTACATACATTTGGCTGGTGATTAGAGGCCTTTTTTTTTTGCAGGCTGGAACACTGGGTTTTTTTTTTGGCATTATTTTTAATTGTAATTTATATAAATAGATAAACAGATCTTTTCATCTTTTGTTCTCTTTTTTCTTGCACACACTGCATAATCCACGTTTTTTTGTCTGGCGTTGAGTGAGTGCTATCTTCATACTTTGTATTATTAGTTGATTAGCTATTGTTCTTTATGGGAGTAGGATAATAAAACATAATAAGCTATAGGTACATACCTGTCCGGTACACCTGTAATGTAGGCCTGTAACGCTTAACGCTTCACCTCCTCGCCTCCTTCGCTTATCAAATGAATATTATGCTCATCTTCCTACATAATTCTCATAGACTGATAATAAGAATTTTTTCAAAGCACTCCTCACTTGTTTTCCTTGATAAGGTTGCTGTCAGAGAAAAAACAACAAGACCGTAAAGGAAATAATACTATCACTGTTTTTTTTTTGATTGAATAAAATGTACAGCTTGTGTTTTTTTGGAAAAAAAAAATGTACACTGTTTTTATGTGGATAGTGGAAAGCCTTCAACGAGTGCTTTCTTCGAGAATGATTGGGATTTTTGGGAATGACGTACGCACTTGTTCAGTAAAAATTTTGGCTCTACTTCTATACTTTTTTAGAATTACAAACTAACCAACCGGCTCCAGTTTCCAGTTGTAGTTCCTTACTCCTTTTAAATATTTATTATTATGGCTATACTGAACTACATAAATCATAGGGTCGACATGACGTTGTGACGTACCTTCTGGTGGAGCTAAAAATAAAAATCACTTGGCCAACTGGCCGATATGAGTTGCAATGGATACATAAAATAGATTTACAACCCAAACCACTTTTAATTTTTACGGAAAGTTTTCACAAAAATCATGGACCAGTTTTTGCAAAACGGTTATATTTTGTGTATAATAAAAATTGTCATTCTTTAGTAGCATGAGGTGGACAAAAAAACCTGGCAAAAAGTCATGACGATGTTCCAAAATTCCAAATGAAAAATGTGATTCAAACTGTACCAGAAAAGAGCTTGGACAATTTCCATTGTGTCTCACAAACTTTTTATGGGTGAATTATTTTGATAGAAATGCTTTAACGCAAATTGTCCCATCACAGGCAATTGTATTGTCAAGGAACTTGTTGGTAGGGGCCAATAGCACGCTGCTGGAAAAGTTGGATCCCAACAAAAAAAAAATTCCAGGAGTGGGTGCTTTATAGTAGATTTATTTATGTCCATGGATTTTTGTCACCCATGCGTGTGTGAGCATTTACAATTCATGGAGATGGATCATTTATTCATTTATGATTGTTTATTATTTATACAAACGCAACTGACCACACACTGGCTACACCGCAGCCAAAAAAGAATTTTATTTCCTGTTCTCAATTGCCAAACCGGTTATTAGCTATTCAACAGCGACAGTGAATGTGCAACATTACCAAATCTCTCACCCCTTTCTCTCTCTCTCTCCCTTTCGCAGGCTCTCTCTCACTCTCTCTCTCCCCCTTAAGCCTTTCTCTTTCTTCTCTTTTCCTTCTTGGCTCTCTCATTTCTCTCCAAATTTCTCACAATTTCTCTCTCAATTTCTCTAATTTTCTATCCCAATTCCTCTCGCATTTTGTCTCTAATTTTCTCTCTCAATATCTCTCCCAGTTTCTCTCTCATTTTCTCTCTCAATTTCTCTCTTATTTTATCTCTCAATTTCTCTCTCGTTTTGTCTCTCAATGTCTCATTTTCGGTCTCATTTTGTCTCTGAATTTGTCTTATTTTCTCTCCCATTTTGTCTCCCATTTTCTTTTTCATTTTCCCTCTCAATTTTTCTCATTTTCCTTCTCAATTTCTCTTATTTTCCCTTCAAATTTCTCTCTCATTTTCTCTCACGTTCCCCTCGAACTTCTCTCTCGTTTTCCCTTCAAATTTCTCTCTCATTTACTCCCTCCTTTTCTCTCTCAACTTCTTGTCTCTCTCTCTCTGTCTCTGTCTCTCGGAGAAGGCCCCGACTTTCTTTTGCCTCAACATTCTTCTCTTCTACCTCCCTGCCAGGACTGGATACATGATTGCTCCTAATCAAGTGTTATTTGCCTCTATGTGTCCTTATGGATATGAATATGGAAGGCGAGCCTCCATAATGGCATAACATAATGGCACACATTGATTCCACGCCCTGCAAGGGAGGAAGTACAAATTTGGTACATCCGCCGAATTCCTCGACATTAGTAGCTACATATTATTCACTATCCAATGTATACAAACTGACCAATATGTGTACACTCATGCCTTTCATTTTATGTAATTTTCCTGAACCACCACCATTTTTTTGGGGTGATGAATTGGAGTGTGAAAGGGAATGAAGATGCCTTGATGTGTGGTAAATTGGACTGGGCTCTCATTATGGCGTACATACCACGTGAAATGACTCAACTTCGACTCTAAAATGCCGAGACTACCGCAATGGAAAAAGAGATTACATGGACATTATTATCGTTTATCTGATAAATTCCTCCACTCCCTCGTAGTTTCCCCTCCGCCCATGACATTTTGCGATATGTACATGGAATTATAATTCCCCCAATTTGATGGTACTCCATCATCTCCTATCTTGCAAAAACTGCATTGGAGAACAGACAATTTTTCTGCATTGATGCACCACATTGTTTATTTAATCTCAAGAGAAAAAGGCCTGTTTTCACATTAGCCTTTTTTTAAATTTATTTTTGGAACTGTGTGTGAACTGCCCAGAGAAAGGAGATGTATGGGAAAGGGTTGGAGAAGACCAATATTTACTGTTCTCAAGCAAGTTCACACCACTTATGTACACAGAGCCACGCTAACCTTTGACAGTATTGACACTCTCCAGCGTCTCCCAAAATAACTCCAGAAAAACAAAGGATACATTCATAATGGAGACTCTCATGGACCTTTCTCCTACCTTTTAAATGGAATGTAGTACAGAGTCTCTCATAACTGTCAGCACGAATCCCGTTCCAAAAGGGACGTTTATAAACAATGAGACGTCATTATTCCATGGGAAATTGTAACAGGCTCGTTCCTATATTTACCAACATTTGATGAATGATTTCTTGACACGCTCAAAGGTTCTTTTCTTGGGACAAAAGTGACCTTTGTCCCCTCCGTGTGCCCCTTTCATTTTGGCCTACTTGGAGAAAGGATGAGCCAGGAATTAAACAGGACATTTAGCTATAGTAAGGGATTTAGAATGTCTAACTATAAACTTCCCACCTCCCGAACAGACACTTGAGAAGGGAAAGGGCTGATAATGCCACTTTTGGTATGCCCAGTCCTCTTAGAGCCGGTACATGTCAATAAATGTCTCTTTCCCCATTTTCAAACAATATAAAATGTAAATGTTCCAGAATTGGTCAAATAAAGCAAGGGATACATTATTGCACAAAGGAGGACGAAAAGAATTTGGTTTTAATTAAGATCATAAAGGAAAAGGCGGAAAGAGGAAGAAAGGGTTAGAATGGGAATAAATGGGAATAAAGGGTTACCTGAGAAAGTTTCGGCAGCACCCGTTGATTCAAAAGGAGACTAGTTAAATGGAGTAAATGGAGCAAATGGTGGCAGTGTTGAGGGAGATTCTCCTCCAGCTATTTTTTTTGTCACTTGTTTTTAGTGGTTATTATTTGAAGACACTTTCACAGAATTTCATTTAATTAAATTATTATTTTGTTTTAAAAAACCGGCACTTTTTTCCGCCTACCCGGCTTCATAGAAAGGAACATGAGGGGCTTGGGAGGGTTTTGTCAGAAAACTGGGCGAATCTCATTCATGCTCCTAGTCCTTATCATAATGTGTTCCATTCAATTGAAAAACATGGGGCAAATCATGTCTAAAATGCTCACTAATTGTAATTGTAAATTGCTCACTAATTGACTCACGTTTACCCTTTTTTTTTTAAATCTATTTCACCTTCAAAGGCAATGCTATGGAAAACGGTATAAAAAACATTGGCTTCCAGCTAATTAATTTCCCTTTTTTTTTGTCACCCAATTATTTACCTTGAAAACAAACTTTTCCTCTATTGGATGTCTGTGAAGTTGTGTATGGGAACAATACTTTTTTTTTTCCAAAGGAAACAATGGCGAGGAGTGGATAAAAGGGAGGGAAAAGTAATTACTAGTAGAAAAAAATCCTTTCAATCCATTCGATTCGAAAGAAAACAAGGGATAAAATGAGGAAGAAGAAAAAAATATTTAAAGCCCCAGGACGTGTTTGGAGTGTGTTGAATAAAAAAAAGGGTGAAAAAGCCTCTTGAGTGTCTAATCGGATTAATCAAGGACCTTCCTATTTTGTCCCCTACAGAGCCTTATAAGTACTATAAAGTTTTAGAACAGAAAAAAAACGTTTTTATAGCTATCACATTATAAGGGGAAATCCGACGGTTTTCCGCCAAAGGTATTTTGTAGGGTGTGACACGTGTTTTATTGCAAATCACAACAAAAGCTTTTTTCGTATTTAAGAAGGTCCTCAGAAGTTGCTTTGTGAAAGATCCCGCAGAAATTCACCCAAAATAAAATGGGAGGATTGTTGGAGATGTGGAATAGAAAAGAACGGAATGGAGACTGATACGTGGAAGGGAATGCGTGTGTCTGTGTGTTTTTTTTAGGGGAGAAAAAAAATTATAAATTCAGGTTATGGAAGAGTTCAAACAAAAATTATGCCCTCTTTTAGAAAAGACAGAATAGAATATTATTTTTAAAGTGTGGTGTACGTGGGCTTTTCAAGGGGGAGAAGTGGATACGGTTCGAGAGTGCACATGAACTGCCGCTCACAGAGACAAATAGCTTGTTGAATAATCTTATGACTTCAAAAAGACCTTGCTCGCATTTTACACGTCTAAAAAATACATTTTTTCTCTCTTTATTTCAACAAGGATGGAGAGAGGAAAGGCATAATTCTTCCCAAAAATGTATGAACTTTGCACAGGAGAGAAATTCGTGTGGCAATTCGGATTTGTTTGGTTCGTAAATGGTATTTTTTTCCCTGTGAAAAATTTTGATTTATGGGTGAATTGTATTTTTATTTGTGGATGAATTGTATTTTTATTTGAAGATAATTTTTGTTGTATATTTTTTGTTGTATTGTATAATATATTTTTATAAATTCTTCCCTACGTTAAATGGTACTGTTTAATCCCTCAATTGGAGTTCCTACAATCTAGGTGAAGCACTGGTTAGTTATAATATACGTAGAATATAATTTGTGAAGAGATCACAGGTGTGTTGTCCTTTAAGCGTAATCCAGAGATTTTGTGTGTTTAAAGAGGATATGAAAGAAAAAGAAAAAGTAAAAAAAAGACTTTTTTGGCTCTATTTTTTGCCACTACTCAGCTATGATTCACGGAAGTATCTGGAGAGAGATTCTCGTCTCTGGGCTTTCCCTCACACCACTTGTGGGGTAGAGTTTTAATTATATTGATCGTCGTCCTACATACAGCCGGGGCTCCCTTTAATACACAGTGCAAAAAATATAGAGGCATGAGACGGGCACTTATATTCCGCTCAAATGTCACGGCTCCTTTTACTCTGACTTTACGTTTATATCTAATACATATATTGATATCCAAATAGAAGTGTATTTCAGCCGGATATATATGTACATATGTGTATACCGATTTCTCGTCGTAACATTTCCGAAGGAGAGAATTTCCTCCCCGTAAAAAACGTCCTGCATCTTTTTCTGGGACTTTCTCCCTCTTTCTCCATTCTTCTTTCGCGATACTACTACTACTAGGACGGCAGGCGTAGGTATTACGCTCTATTCATTCATTCTTCTCACTCCTTCATGTCTCGGCTAGACCTATACACCTGCCTGTAAATACCGAGAGGTAAGTACTCCATACATATGTGCATTGAAATGAAAGAATATGAATGATGGCCTGTCCTTTCAGAGTGACTCAAAAGGCCTTGTACATCCATTGCCCATTAGGACCCATTGGTTTCGGAATAATTCCATTCCGCTCGTCCCCACCCAATGACTTTTGCACAAGGGTTTGTGGGCGAATATTTGCCCGGGAGCCGGTGGATGGGTCAATGGGCCTTTCGGAGGGGAAAGGAGACTGAAAGGTTTTGACAAAGCCCGGCTATTATGTGGGCTTTGTATCTTTCAGGCTTTAAGCACTCCTTCCTTTAATTCCCCCTGGCTAGTTCCTAGAATTCTCTCTGTCGCTCTCTTGTTCTTTCAATCTCGTTGTCTCTCTTTTCTCTCCATCTTTTTCTTCCTTACTTTCTCTCCATTTTTGCTGGATTTTCCTTTTTCTCTTCCTTTTTTCCGCAATTTCCCCTTCAATTTTCCTTTCTTTCTTCTCACTTTCTTCGCTATTTTCCCCTTGATTTTCCTTTTCTTTCTCTCTGCCTTGTACACTGCTTTCCCCTCGAGTTTCCTTTCTTACTCGCTTTCTCTATTTGTTCACTTCGTCTTTTATCTTTCAGTTTGGCTTTGGCTCTATTTCACCCTTCTCTCTTTTCTTTTTCACTTTCTTTCCATTTCTCGATTTTCCCTTTTCAATTTTTCTCTCGATTTTCCTTTTTCAATTTTTCTCTCGATTTTCCTTTCTCAATTTTTCTCTCGATTTTCTTTTCTCAATTTTTCTCTCGATTTTCCTTTCTCAATTTTTCTCTTGATTTCCCCTCCCGCTGTTCTATAATTTCTCTCTTATAAATGTCACTTTTTCCTGTAATTCCTCTGACTGCTTCCTCCCATTACTTTCTCTCATTTTCTACTCCGTCCACGACCATAAATCCGTACTTTCCCAGGCAATATACCCTTTTTCCAGGTAGATTGCTTTCTCTTTAGGAATTTTCGTTTCGGCTTGAAATAGATCTTATGCAAATATGATTTTCCAAGTTATAGTCATGTTACCCGCTTTTTTTTTATACATATCCCGGATGTGTTTCTTCGCCTGGATTTTTACGAATGGATGGAAAGAATTACATTCGGAACTCCTGTGGGCGCTTTTGAAAGGCCTTTTATTGGGATTTTGTTGGAACTTTTCTTTGGATACTTGACCCCGTTGGTTTTCATTGTGGCTAATGCTTCACCTGCGTCTTTCTCCCTCCCATTAAGTGACAGGAGTTGGACTGGTCCTATGATTTAGGGATGAAATGTCTCTGACGAAGTCGTATATACATACATACGTAATATGTATATACATACATACGTAATATGTATATACATATTATATTATTTATATCCCGCAGTGTCGTAGTAATTCGCCTTAGCGGACTTTGAGCGGCTGTCAAGCATTGTATGAGTTTTTGTTTTTGTCTCTCATGAAAAGAAAACACTGATGGAATTCCTGATTACCTTCCTATTAAAAACACTCTGAGTCTCCCTTCTCAGTCACTATTTTGAGCTCATGCAATGACCTTTTTAGTACAGTATAGCTCTTCTTTTAAGGGGAAAAATCCACGTGGTTCTTGGGTAGGCCATAAACTCTGTGGGAGCAGGTCAAGAACCCCGCAATGGGTTCAAGTGCATTCTCTCAACACATTGCTAGGACAGCGGAGAGTTCATGGTGCTTTTTTTTAAAAAATATATAGTATATTTTTCAAAAAATCCCTTTATGTCTTTTGAATTTTTACAGCTTCTCTCATTTAGAAAAAAAAAACAATCAAAGGATGAGTGAATAAAAAAAAGTTTGTTCCCACAAAAAAAAAATGGAATGAGTGCAAAAGTACTTGTAAATTGGTTGCTTGGAGTACACTTAAAAATAAAGCTGTTTATCACCCCAAAAAATCCCCCACACTTTTACTCTGAGTACCTTCATTAATTTCGTCGACAAATGTGTGTCCCACCCAAGGTCTTGGTAATCCTCTTAAACTCTTAAAAAAGTCTCTTTGAACCCCCTTTTTTGACAAGTAATTTGTACGGTACTTCTCAAGAAGAAAAAAAAAGGTATATCCACAGAGAATCTTACAAAGCTTTCCCCCCCCCGATGACATCAAATGATTTGAACGGACATTTTGACGATAGCACTGGCTCTACCCCACGTCTTTTCTCTCTCGAAAAAAAATACATGCAAAAAAAAAACAAGATACATATGACGGTGAATTATTAAAACGTCGTAAAAAGGAACGGGCGACAACAAGCAAAGACGGCATGAGTAATATTTTTGCTCCACACAAAATTACGTACAAATGTATGGTAAAAAAGGACTTTGTATTTTAAATGGGAACAAGGTAAGGCTGAGAGAAAACAAAAGAAACGAAAAAATTCTAGTTAGACGAAATGCTTGAAAAAATTATTATTATCCTTAAGATGGGGAGGAGAACATTTTTTGAGTCATAAATCAGATAAAAAAATATGCATGCGTGGATATTACAACCGTTTTTCGTCTTCGTGTCACTCTTGTTGAAAGGTGCAAAAGGAAGGGGGAAAAAAGACATGACAAAATGGTAAATGATTCTTTATTACGGCCAGTTGATTATATTAGCTATTATGTAAAAAAAAAAGAAGATAAAAAGAGCACTTTATATATATATTTTTTTATATAAATGTATATATATATGCATATTTCATGTATATCAAACTAACCTTTGCAGTCACTCTTGGCTGCTCAAGCCCTTCCTGTAGTGGAGGAAGCTGTATAATAGCATAGTGTGCTTCTGTAATGTTCTGATTTAATTCAAGATTACCGTCATTACACTAGAAGTTCATACATATATGTTTATATAGACAATACTCACATGTACAATTCCATATGTATCAAAAATGCCGTTCCATATATATTTATCCCTATTTATTTTTGAAAAACAACAAGACATTTTAAAAGCATGGTCACAATAACAGTAATCACGACCCTTAATAATGGATGGAGGAAAAAAAAAATCAAAGGCACGACATTCTCTGGGAAATGAACATCACTTTGCTGGTAGATGGAACAAAAGGGGTAAACCGAAGACAAAATCCTTCCATATATCCTCTTATAAATATAATGAATAATTATAAAAGGAAAAAAAATACATATATATTCCCATACATATTTGCCTTGCTCTTTTATACAGGTGAAGCGATAGACTTTGGAAAATAATATGGAGACAATCAACGGATGATTTCATTACGTAACCCTTTCACCTTATGTAACATCCCCCATAGAAAAATGACTCAGATATAAATATACAGTAACGTCATAAATAAGAATTAAATAATAAAGTATGCTTACTAATATAAAATGCTGCGTATGATGCATTTGTTGTTATTGTGAATGGGAAGAAAATGGGGGGGAAAGTGCACTTTTGTAAGGGGAAAAAAATGTGTGTGGAGTGCCCAGTGATTTGTGCTACCTCTTTTGTTCCTGTTTTTCAACGACGTAATTGTGGTTAAAGTTCATTAAAAAGAGTGCATACAGTCCTCATGTGTTTTCAGGCGGTGCTTTACGTTCATTTGTTCAACCATTGATGTCCTTTTTACTCCAATTATTTCCTTTTGAAGGCTCACAATCACCAACATCCCTCGGCACGGAAGACTCCTATGTGATGATAATATATGGGGATGTAATATAATGGAATTATATGACTTTTAATGTGGTAGTTGAAGGAAAATATGGTGTGAGTATAGTCATATGTAATCATTAATTTCAATAATACACCTGTATACCATACTGTTTTTTTTTCCTTGTACAGATAATATTACTGCTCATATGCTCACCTTTTACGTAGATTGGATGGAAGTCTCTTTTTGCCTTTTTATAATTCGTCCTCGTTCTCACTCACAGCTCATCAGATTCTCCTCACGGAGGCAATTTAGGGGAGGGACAGAAAGGGGTAAGTTGCTACCAAATAATATATGGTGGTGCTGGTGTATATAAAAAAAAAAAGAAGATTGCATGTGGGATTCTTCCTGTTCTAATCTCCCTTCATTGTTTCGGCAGGGGTGGAAAGAGAGAAATGAATCAATATTTTTACTAGGTCAATTTCAACATCACCACAAACCTGCTCACAATTCTCCATACAGAGATCCATTGAGGCTTGTGTGTAAGGAAAATGCAAGGAACATAAAATGAAGATAAATGACGGGGATATCACGAAAAAGGGAATATTAAAAAAAAAAAAATATCGGCCCTTTGTGGGGAAAGTGATGAAATTGGAAGGGAAATCCCCAAAAAAATTGCCATTAACGTTAATTCACCACAGGAAAATAATTCAGGGTTAAATCAGACACAAATGTTATGGGTGATCTTTATGGTTATGCTTTTTTTAGGGGCAAACACTAGAAATGGGTGGGGATTTGGGAATATTCCTCTTTGGAGAATTGCATTTATGGGAAGAGATTTATCTTTTTGGACCATTCCAGGGAAATGGCCAGGCATGAGAAAAAGCGGTCCAAATATGAATGCGAAGGGCAGGGGGAAATACAACAATTTGTCCTTAATCAAACAAAAAAGGATAAAAACATCTGGTGGTAATTCCCTCATAGAGTTTTTCGAGGAAGATACCAAAAAAAAGATGTGGATAATGACTCGGGAAATTATTATGAAATCGCGGCCACAAAATAAACAAAGAAAACAGAGTTGGCGGACAATTACCAGAAGATGTGAAGGAGTCATGATTGTGGTCGCGGTTGTTAATGGTCGGAGAGTGAGATGTCCGAGGAAAAAATGGTGACTGATATTAATGGACAGAAGTCACGAGGGAAAATGTGCGCTTTTGCTAGGAGACGATTGAATCATTAAAAGTCATCATTTGTGTGCACTTCCAGACGTCATACAATATTTTTAAGGTGAATCAAGGGTTAAAAAAACACCGGCAAAAGTCCTTTAGTTTGCCCGCTCCGACAAAAAACAACTAATTTTCGTACTTTTAATGTTTTGATTATCACCTGCAAAGCTGCAACTAAGACCTCGCTGTACAGTAAATAAGATGGTCATTAAAAAATGAGGAAAAACATTTGTTTTTATAGGAGTAAAAAAAAAAAGTGAGTGTGGACAAGCGAGATTTGCGTCATTCTCAAGAGCTCTCATTATGTCGGCGATGAGGAGTTGTGTAAAAAGCAAAAATAAAAATACAATCGTCCAAGGTGCAAAATATCACCATCCCCCTTTTCCTTGCCAGTCTATTGGTTTCTTTAGGGAAAAATAGATACAAAGACAAATAAGTACAACTTTCGATCTTTTTTTTTTTTCGCATTCCAAAGTAGCAAGTTTTTTTTTCCTGTACGCAGACCATTCAATTTCCGCGATTACCTGGTCCACTTACATGGATTTTTATACAGAAAAATAGTCAAAGAACCAGTGATATTGGATAAAGTTGGACAGGGAAATCATTAAGAAGTTCAGAGAATGAGCAATGCACAATTCGAGTACAGTCCCATAATAGAACTGAGCGAACATTTTTTTTTACTATGTTTTTACATTGACACATTATTTACTTTGAGACTTCTTCAGACATTCGTACGCAGTGGAAGGGTTAAACAATTTTTGTGAGGAGGTATACATATATGGGATTGTTTCAATGGGAAGGATAAGGTGAAGTGTATATGCATAACATTGGACGGACTACTTAGAAAAACGTGTCTGCGTAGCCTCAACGTTGTTGGAAAGGTGACATAAGTGATTAGCATTTAAATGACGGGGAGATTCAGACTTTCGTGTGAACACCTTTGCACACATGCTTCGTATATAAAGCGGACAAGCCTTTCGGAAATTCATCTATGTACATGCTTAAGTGTATTTACAGAGAAATTTGAGGTTACGTAATCAGGGATTTGACACACTTGAGAAATTCTCCAATAAGTCAAGCCGTTCGAGGAATTTTTTTTTAGGTGGACATAAGCAACGTCATTTAAAAGATATCTGCATATTCTATATACATGCTTAACTTCAAAGATTTACCACTTTTTTTTCTTCATCCTGTAATTCCCCATAAGCCCCTTTGAGATCCCCTGTTTGCACAAGCACGTGGTTATTCGCACTTCCGGTGAAAAATAAACAATAAAAAAAGGACTTTGTCGTTTTGCTTATTTTCCCACGCACATATTCGTACGCAAATGGACCATTAATGATTGATACGGGAAAACACGACCAAAAGGATGATAAATGGCTCAGGGGAATTTGTGAAAAGATTGAGGAAATTCCCGAACTTTTACGCAGAGCACGGTCGAGTTGCGGCCGTTGTTGTTAATATTTTTGTATCTGTCTAGAATAATTTTTTGTTCCATTTTATGGTAACGGATTTGTCTGGGGACACATTAATTATTTTATTTAATTCAATGTCACCACAAGTGTGTATTTTCATGTATTTAGGAAAAAAAAGAATTATGCAACGCGAGATGGTCGGCTCAAAGCAGTATTGGGCAAATGGTCGACAATTACTAAATGAAAAAAGATATATTTCAGAGACAATTTGGTCTCTTAGCAATTAATGGGATTGGTACTGTCGTAATACGAGGATACGAGAGATACGAGGTAATACGAGGATACGAGAGCCTTGGACACTTTTATGACGGACTTTCACTTTTATTTCATAGAAAATACAAAAACCATTTCTGCAGAAATGTTTGGACTACAATTAATACGTAATACACTTATTACTTGTACATAAATAGAAGCATAAACTAAGGCACGCTGACATTAACTTGTGCTTAAATGACTTTTATGCCAAGGTCACTGAAATCATTCGATGTCGAAGATGAGTGGGTTTAATATGATTTCTAATCGCTACCTTTACGTTTGAAATAGTTCATAAAATATTCTGCTTTCTTTCAACGTATCAACGGAACAGTGATGACAGCTTTGAATTTCAATGATATATACATATACATACAATGATGTATGACATTATGCTTCACGGTTTCACAAAATATTATGAATCTCCAGATATTAAAAATATACTAAAACGGCGGTTACTTTTATTTTCAGTTTACGCAGTAGGAGTAGAATTTGAAAAATAAATGTGTCAGAGTTAAAACTCTTAGCTACTAGAAATGTCCTCAACAAACATGTTCGGCAGATAAGACACATTTTTTGCATTTTCCACAATGGAACCATGTGGGTTTAACACATTTTTGACATTTTTTACAGTGCCTATAGGTTTGACCATCCTGCAAAATTGATAAAAAATGTTAGCCTTCAATTCGGTAGCATAAGGGCGAGAAATATTTAGTTTTTTAGTGTTTCTGCTGTGCACACGCATGTGTAATAAGTAAGAATATAGGTACACCCATACCTTAGAAGTGCAGTCTCCGCAACTAAAGCAATGGTTATTGGTGTTGGCCACGTATTTTTCGCAAATATCACAGAATTTGTACCCAGGCTGAGGCAATTTGATTTGCTTTAAAGGAAAATTAGTTAGAAATCGAATTGGGGATCCACGTTTTCTTGACTTAGGAGCACCTGGGAATATTAATAATATGCGTGACTATCAAGCTGTAGCCTAGAATGCTAGACGCCTTAAGATTGAATAAAGACAATACTAACAATATAAAATTACCTTCGGAAAATGCCAAGTGGTTTGTGTATGTGATTTGGTAGTCGCTCATTTTTAATGATGAGTTGGCTTTCTGTATATGACCTTCAAGGAAATATGGTGAAATCCAAAAAACTAGAGTTTGTGTTAAAGAAAGAAAATACAAATATTCTACAGATGTAAAATAATTCCACGAACGTTACAATCATATCAAACTCTGCGCTAACACAAAAACTTACCAACAACATTGGATGTTTCTTTCTTAGCTCGAAGAAGTTTCCAATCCTTTTCAATCAATCCATGTACAAATGAGAGCAATTCGGGCTTAGCGCTAAAAGGCGGATCCAATATAATTGTTAACGCCTGAGAAGCTTTCAAAAATGCCTTATACAAACGATCATCATTAAAGAAGTGGTGGTTGCACATGTTATAATGTACGGATGTGCCAGTAAATTGGGATATCTAGCAGAAAAACAATTTAAGCATACACATGTAATGAACAGGATTGATTTCAGACTTATAAAGATTATCGAGCAATTTTGGCGATTACTTACGACGTCAGGATCCAGATCAAGTAGTAAACATTTAATATTTTTCTTCAGCAAATTCTTATGCACAGAAGGAACTCCCAAACATAGAACACTTTGTATTCCGGCAGATTCAATTATCGAAGTTAGCACTTCTGTGGATTCCTTCGAAAAAATATACTGGGCCAGCCCGGAATTGGACACTTTATTTTGAACTTCCTGCAAATAAGGAATTTTTTATATCAGAAACAATAACAGCGATATGAAAAAGCAGGCATACAATACACAAGTACTATGAATAACACATACCTTCGAATTTTGCTGACATTCTTTCGGTGATCGGAACGCGGAACACGAGTAAAATCTTTTACTGTCCCTTTCGAAACATATCTGTGGCCCTGCACAAAAATTGGAACCAAATCATTAGCTTAGATTAGAAAATCATCATTTTATTATACATAGCACTTTAGCTAAGCAAATACATTACGTGTAACCACCAAAAACGTAATTCACGTAAAGTAGCTACTTAATCATTCACCAAGTAAAGTACGCTATGCATGTATGATGAGTAACCTTGATCAAGCTGTTATAATGGACAAGAACCGTTTACAAAAACAAACTTACCGTGTGAACATGATGGATTTGACCCGAAATCGTCCAGAATGAGTCTATGCTTTTGCCTCGGACTGAACTCGCTCCGTTGGCTCCGGATCCGCTTGGGCATAATTGTTTCTCAATTAAAGTGGCTCCCTTTAATTGGTCAAACAAACTCTAAAAACTAAAAATGCTAAACCACTCGTCACACGAAATTTGTAGGGTTATCAGGCCACTGTATTCGTTCGATTAATTAACTATTTAACTAAGATTAATCATAAACTAGCGTACACGTGCTCTGATCTGGTTGTCTGATGCAAAAGCAAAACTGCTCAACTGCTCTGTTGTAAAGCAGGAATATTCAAAATTCCCGCCTGGCGATTACCTTGGAATGATGTTTGATTTTATTTAGTTGTGTTTTGTTTTTAGTACATTAAAAATGTTTATTTTTACACCATAGCCATTATAAATCCATCCTTATATAAACCATCATTAATTACTTTCGTTTAAAAAAAAGATCAGTAACGTTACAGAGCTTTTTGTAATCAATGAAATTACAATTCTATAATTGTAAACTGTATGTAAGGTTGACCTGAGGAAGATGAAGATGGAAAGGGAAGAAGTGATTGTGCTGATGAGTGTGATTGCCAATGTCTTGGAGAGATTAATTACCAGTTTGGAGAGGACTCTCGAGGACCTTTTTCCCCTTGTCTAGTTTCATACTCGATCTTTTTATAATCTTTTCAGTGGTATGGATTACTTAGGCAAAGTATGTACATGTCTCAAGGAAGAATCCAAGAAAAGGTTGAGAGCAAATATGATGAAGCAAAAATTTCATTCAATCACCTTGTCCTTCCACTCGAACGTTTAAATTAGTGCTAATGATGAAGCCTTCTTTAAAATACACTGAACCTTAAATCCTTAAATCATTGTAAGTGAGAGGCTCTGCTTCAAATTTGTTCGCAGCTTGACAAATGTTGCCTTTTTTGCCTTTTACATTGTACAATTGTATACCTTACGCCTTACACTAATACTTCCTTCGTTGCTTCTCCCTTCAGCGTCAAACGCAGATGTGTGAAAGGAAAATCCCTGTGGAACATTTTTCAGGGCTAAAGTCACTAAAATGGAAGAAAAAACATTTAGCATTGAAAGTTAATTTTTTTTTAGACGGGATTTTAACACCTTTTCATTTTCAGAGACGCACTCAGAGACGCATTGTGTTTATCTCGTTATTGTTAATTGCTACTTGCTACCAACAATATTTTGGATTGAAAGTACAAAAAAAAAAACATTTTGCACGTTTGCTTAAAGTGAGCATGACCCAGCAGGAATTTACTGATACTGGCAAGGTCAATGTACTGCCGACAGTGCCGACTTATGGGAAATAGCATTTTTATTAAATCCTTATTTCAAATGCACGGTAAATGTTCCTAAAAGCGGTTAAATATGTTTTTAAATTGGAAGTGCAACAAACAGCGAGATAAATAATTATTTTCAAATAAGTATAGAATATATTATTTATTTATATATATTTAATTATTTAATATTTATATTTATAATGTAGGTATAATTATTAATTATGCGAACTTTCTACTTTTAGTACCTGTCACATTTAGAAAAGAAGAAAAGGAAAACGGACAGTTTGAGCGAGAGAAATGATGAGAGAGCGCCATCTTTGAACTGAAAAAGTGACTTGGGCTGACGAGAAAACCTGCAACGTGAATTTCTCCAGTCTCGAGGTTCTCCTCAACTTGTGTAAAGTCTTTTTTTTGTTCTCAATTTTCTCGCAATCCAAAATCCAAACCCGTTCAAAATTCGCTTGAAATTTCCACGAAAATACTAAAGTTTTTGGAAAGTGTTGAAATAAAATTTGAAAGAGCTCATCAGGATGTCGGCGGATCAGAAGGAAATTTGCAATACGGAAGAAGCCGAGGAAGAGGAGTTGGTGGTAAGTGCTCTGCCCTCTTCCTACCTTTCATTTTCTCTAATTGTGGTACTAACTACAGTTAAAAAAAACGGGTTTAAAGTTTTTGAATGGTCCTATGACTACATTTATGATGAAATGTTTTTTTTGTAAATATGGGAGGCTTGGGAGGAAGTGAAAAGAATGTGGTTTGGGTGTATTTGCCATTTGCTCATTCAAAACATCAAATGGGCGGATTTGCAAAAATCTGGGGTGTCTGTCCCATTTTTGATGAGCGAAAAGAGCTGGGGAAGAAATGAATTTTGATATATGGGAATGTAAATTGAATGTAGGACCCCCAGGAAAAGCTGAGGGAGAGATGCGCCCAAACCAAACGTTGTGCTGAGATGCTTGAGAAGTTGAATACTTGCAATGACCGGGTCAACTCCAGGACAAAGACCTTGGAAACTTGTGTGGAGGAAGTCATTGATTACATGCATTGCGTCGATCACTGCGTAAGTGGATGAGATTTTATTACTAATAAATAGTTTATTACTTTGAAAGTGGGCGGAATAAAAAATCCTTCATATTTCCCCCTATTTGAGAACGCTTTGTATTGAAGTTTTATGTGCGTATAAAATAAATTAATGGATTTATGTTAATTTCTCTTTGTAGGCGAATAAAAAATTGCTTAACTTACTGAAGTAGCGGGACCGGCCTTTGAATTGAATCAAGATTTACATCGTAGTCATTTAGAGTAACTGTTTACTTCACGAAAAATAATGTCAAATAATGCAACGGAAGAATGAATGTAACAATGATATTTGTCTGTAAAAGAAAACTAATTCCTCCAATGGTTGAAAAACATCTTCGTCTTCACTCGGTGGTGAAAGAACTTACCGAGCGCAGGAATTGTGTGCTAAATAATTACTGCAGAAGAAGCCCTTTAGTACAGAAGGAATAAAAAATACAATTGAAAATTCAACGTTTTAAAATTTGCAGATTTATTGCATGTAGTTTAAATATACTTTCGCTTTCCCATGTATATTTCCAAGAACAACAGTTGTGTGTATTTTCTACACCCTCCATCATCATGTGTTTTCGTTGAATTGTGTATACAGTTCATTATATTTCGGAACTGAATGTTAATTGCAATTGATTTCACCATCATTTTTTTGTAGCAACAGCTTTGCAGTTGTGGTTTCTTTAAACATTATTCGAAACTTTGAAAGATTATGGTGACTTGTTGGTCTGATTCTGATCTACATTATAATTATCTGGGTCTTGCGGAACTTGCTAGTGTACTATTAATTACTTACGTACAATTCTGCATTGCGAATAGATTTTGCTATTTTGATGTAATTCATCAACAACTGATACATTGCATTATACCAGTTTGAAATTCATAACAAGAGAAAAACGGGTTCTATTATTAACCTTTCAAATTTACAATTTAAAACTGAAATTCCAAGTACATCGTTTTATTTGAAGAATAGGTAAATATATTGGTTGCAAATTAGTACTTAAAATTTTTTTACGCTAATTCTTTCCTTGTTTCGCTTAAAAGTGGGTAGTCCTCAATAATGTTGATGGGTTTTAATGTGACCGTTGATAGCGGGAAAACCTGGGGGAGCTGCTTGCGCTTGTTGACCCATACTATTCACAAAAAATAGGGTACATAGTGTAAATTTTTGTTCAATGATATCAAATCTCACTAAATTATAAATTTCCGTCAAATTCACACAGCTTACTTTGGCTGTTGCCGTAGACCATTGCTACTATATATAATAGCGGGGTCTAATGACATCCAGTCTTCCATTTCTTTTAACGTAACCGCAGATGGTTTAAACTGCTGATGATTTATGTGATGGTTTAGACTGCTTGTCGGTCCAATAGAATTCGTCCAATGATGATTCGTCATATTAGACTGTGGATGGTGAATAGGTGTTGAATGCTGTGAATTTGATTGCTGAATTAGACCAGGATTGAAACCAGGAGGGGGAAGTAAAGTCCTAGGAAACATGTTAGACGATCCCGTGTTTAGCTGTGGTTGAAGAAGCGGCTGTGCAGGCGGCGTCTGATGGTGTGCTAAAGGCGAATGATGTTGAGCTAAAACTGCTTGCCGATGATGATGCGGGTGAGGTTGTTGTTGCTGATGATGCTGTGGATGATGCGTGTACGAATTAGGATGAATTGAAAACGTCTGATAATTTATCCGCGAATTATTGACTTCTTCTTGAATTAATTCTTCAAACGCTTTCTGTGTTTCATGAAATGGATCGAAACCTAGATCATCATCTGGTAGATTATTCGTGCCATTCGTACAATCTTCATCCAATTGTATATTATTCTCTTCTTTACTTAGCATTGGTTCTTCAATTTCTGGCTCTTCTGGTTGACTAAGACCTTCGTCTGCCAAATAGCGAATCCAAACCATTAATTAACATTCAAAATCTACAGTCCTACTATCAACATACCGTGGACTGTTGAGTCCTACGTTCAACCTTTTCTTGACTTAATACATTTAAAACTTACCTCCGGCGTCGTAATTATTATTCGAAGAATTTGCGATACCAGATGATACATTATTCCATATATTTGACTCTTTAAAACTACTGGATGGTGTTACAGACGAAGATACTTCACTCGAAGAGCCGCCTGATATCGTCCTTTGCTTCTGCTGCTTTTTAATGGTTCTGTTGGAAAATAACCGTGTCCCTTTACTCATTAAGCCATCATTACCCAATATTATTCATTTCATTACAACACGTAGATACGCACATAATAATAATTACGTGCGTATTTACACGCACGTTTCTTATTACACCATTACACACGTCAAACTATACTTTTCTGCAAAACTGCATTATTTCACTTTTCATTCCAACAGCTTTCACTTCAATTATCACTTTATAGCTTGAGTTTAACTTACTAAAACAAATATGAATTGACTAATACATAGAAAATCACTTACACAGCTCCATTTTGCTGTACAAAATCTTCGATTAATTTTTTCTCGTATTCCTGATGCTTTCCTAATTGCATGTCTTCCTTTGTGAAGCTGGCTTCCGGATCACCGTAATGATGTAGGTACATGCACTCCGATTTGGGACATTGTTGGTTCCGCATAAAGTGCGAGCAATACTTGGTTGTACCTAGACTGGCTTTTATTGTCCGACCATCAAATGGAACATTATTCACGGATTGAATAGCCCTTAGTGCGTCGTCTGACTTAAAGTAAGTTATATACGCTCCAGCCGAACTTCCCTGCAATAAATGAAGAACAGTCCCATTCCGTTTGAATTCTTTTACACAACCATTCAATGTCTCAAATCCAATATCCGACTGTTCGATTGTCATGTAGCAGCTAAAATTCGAAAACGCTGGTTACTAACTAGAAAACTGTATTATTATTGTAAATAGTAGCACAATAAATGTAAATAGTACAGAAAACAACATTTAAAATACCTGCAAACAAGGATTGACGACAACTTTTTGTATTTTCCCGAATTTACCAAAGTATTCCGGTTTCTTGAGCATCTCAGGATCAGCTATCCGTTGAGCTATACCGACAACAAAAACCAAATTTTTCTGAACGACCCGCAAATCAGCTAAATGTCTCCGATTGTCCACAGTCTTTTGCTTCTTCTGTTGCTCTTTTTGCCGTTTCTGCGCCTTCATTTTTTGCAATTCTTCCACCGACAAAGGTTTAAAATTAGCTGGATTTTCGGGATAAGGCTTTCTACAGGCTGGACATAACCCATTTTCATTTACCCGGATCCGATGCCAACAAAATCGGCAAATCTGTGTTAATCGAATAATGTAGCATGTGTTAAAACCTACAGGCAAATAGGTACTGTAACTTCAACATCAACAACGGCTAACAGTATAGTGTTCGCTTTTCGTTGTGCAATTATAAACGCATTCAAGGCTATACATCATCCAAAGGCACGTAAAATTCAATAATAAATTCCTTGGATTTGAATGAGTCAAAGTCAACCCCATCTTTATTTAAAACGCAATACAATGACATCATTGCATTTGAAAACATCCTCTCAAAAATCAATCAATATAATTGCCAAAGTTAAAGGTGAAACTTACTTGATATCCACATGTACATGGAAAGAAGGATCGATCATCAATATCAAGATTTTCCATACAAAGTGGACATTCTTGAACGTCGTCAACAGCCATCATGGTTGTTTGAACAGAACGAATTGTGTGTGAAATGTAAAAACGTTTTTTGGAAAATCCCTTCTTTAGAGCAAACACCTTGGTTTTCAGCAGCTTTACGTTTTGATTTTGATGAAAAATGGACGATAGCACACAGAACCCAAATGTCCTTCCCCTAAATCGTGAAATCTGTTTCGACAAGAAACACTGTTTGTTGTAACAAAATTCCAAAACCGTCTTAAAAAACAAATACAAGGTTTTCTTTTCCTCTTTTTTTTGTTTCTTTAACTGTTCAAGTTATCAAATAATTACTGTAAACAATTACTGATCTACTGCGATAATTACAAATTCCTCCGTATAAAATCTGTGTTCCTTTCCTTTTAAATATTCTAAATTACAATAATTAAATATATTGGTTTTTGCGGATTTGATAGTTTACTGTGTATTAATACTTATGTTTTGGTAAAAAAACACGGAAAAGTTTCATTCAAAGAAACTTGCTCTTGTTCTCTCTCTCTCTCTTTTCTTAGTCTCTTTTTTTTGTGGAAAAGTGACCAAAAAATGGTATATGGACTGGTTGGTAGTTCGTAAAAAATTCTATACAATATAAATAACACGTATAATAATTGAAAATCCTTTCAAAAAAAGCTGTGAGTTTCTCTTCTTCACTTCACGTCTCTCTGGTCTTCTCTCTCTCTTTCGTCCTTCTTTTTTGGCTATAACAAAAAAAAATCTTGTTTAGAGCAAGATGTATATTATTATACCTCCTTTTTTTCAAATAAATCTCTCCTTGTTCTAAATATTTTCTCCTGGGATATTTTTTATATAAGTTAAAAAAGTTTGGATTTAAGTTAATGGAACACGACGAGAGAAACACACGGGTATTTTATTCGAAAAAAAAAACAAATTTTTATAACGATTAACGAGCAAAAAAGTTGAATAAGTTTTTTCGTGTGGATTCAGTCCGTCCGTTTTGGTCGTATAGTTTTTTTTTTGGTTTTGAAAGAAAAAAAAGATTTGTATAGTGCAGAAAATGCTATGCACTGGCCTTGTCTATAGCAGGAATGGGACTAAGAGAAGGGAGAGAGAGAAGAAGGGAGAAGAGTCAGAGTGAGAGGAGAAGAGAGAGAGAGAGGAAAATTGAAGTGAAAGTCCGGGCTTCGGATGCTGCCCTCTGCCGGTTCCTTTCCACATTTGCTCCATTCCCTGGATTCCTCCTTTTGTACCTTTTCCCATTCCCCCCAAGGACGCTCCTCATTGGTCCTTCCCCGCCAGGCAGGCCCGCCCAATAGCCCGGCAAAATTTGAATACGCTCAATTTAAAAATTGCATTACATTACAAAATTGAGCCCGGTGCCCGGGTTTTCTACTGATCCTACAGATAGTATAGATACTACTCATGCTGGTCGTCTCGTCCGAAAAATACCCGGATTTCCAACAAAACCTCGGGATTTCCGTGTACCCAAAATAAAGAGCCGGCCTCATTTCCAATAAAACTCGTAAATTATCCGTCGTGAAATACCCGATTAATTCCCTTGTAAACTTGTAATTATAACCGGGTGGAACACCCGATTTCGATCTTACTCTCGTTTTACTACTACTACTTAATCTCGTTTTCCCGTGTTTGACTCCGAATTCGCAAAAAAAGGGAAATCGTTTAAAATGATCTCATATCGTCATTGTCGGGTCAATTGTCACTCGTCACATCTCACTTTCCTAAAAGAACATCATTTTGTTCGTTCGTTTCGTGTTCTTTTCCAATTATTGTGGATGTTCGAAAAACAAACTGGGTGATTCTCAATCAAAATATTTTTTTGCCAAAATATTTATGCATTCTTTCAGGCCGGCTGGTCATGGGAATGCGGACACTATCACACTATGGGGGTGAAGATTGAAGTAATTTAAGAACAATCAAGGTGCTATTGGTAGTGGTAGGTTAGACAAACATATAAAAAAGGACAATTCAAAAACGACTAGTTTTTCTTGAATAATTAAGTAATTCTTAAAGAATCTGAATAATTCTTCGGTTGACTGAGGTAGATGTTGTACGTTTCGGTTTCGAGTTACGAGGCGGGTTTTTGTATTGTAGTCGCATCGCCGCTTAAGCGAGGCAGAGTCAATCGGTTGGTCAAAGTCGGGTCGTCGCATTGTGATATTTTTTTTGTTAATGCCTGTTTCAATTTTGCATGTTGCTGTAATTTTTTATGGTTACTCCTTTCCTTGTAGTCGTTACTCTATTATTATTAAGGAAGTCGTTTTTATGGATGACTGCTTAATTGTTTCATTGTTTGAATGAAATAGAAAATGCTACGTAACGTGTAACGTTGTGTGTTTTACATGGATGAAATTAATTTTTAAGACATGGAGGAGGGGAGGACACAGGACAATACGAAAAAGTATACATTAGTATTTAGTATTATTAGTAATTCGTATATACATACGTTCATGTAGATTCTTTCAGGATGTGTAGGTACTTGTAAGTGTAAGTACTTATTTACTTATACGTTTATGCGGCTGAAAGTAGAGCCTCAGAAACTCAAACTCAGCGTGTCGAATGTTACCAATTTGCTAATGCCAAGCGAAGTGTGAAAGTGTTGGAGTTGGAGGTATTGCCATTAGTGCATATGTATGCACTATGTAGTGACATACATAATACATATTATATACTTTTCCAGTTTCCAGCTGATGAAAATCGACTGTAATTAATTATACACATATATGCGTTATGGAGAGGTGCCTTAATGCCTTTTGCAACAAATTAATGAATTATGTTAATGTCTTTTTACGCCTTTGTCATGTTTAACAGTAATTACCACAATCGGAATTTGGACCGAATGGAGAATGAAAATACCAATAATAGACGTGCTGTCGGGTGTATCAGCGGAAAACGGAAATTGCGTTGTTAAGAAAGGAAGAATTGACTATGACGGTCTAATCTCTATCTCAACTTTCTCTTTGACATAACATTGGATGATGGGGAGGGCAAATAGGTGGCATTTTCGTCCCTAGAGGTGTCGTATTAATTCTTTGGAATGCTTTTTGAAAGGCTTTTTATCTAGTCCAGCTAACCTATACAATTCTGTGTGAATAAGCTAGGGTCCTGTTCCTGTCGTGGTCTTGCGATTTGATCAGTTAGTTAGGTTTTGAGTTGCGTAACTAATTTTCCGGTGATGTTGATTTTGCTTGTTCAAGAAAATGTTGCGTGAGATCAAAGCAAGTGTGTACTCCTAAAGAATGTTAAAATACTGCGGGGCACGGTGCAGCATGCGATTGGTGTGAGTGAGCATCACTGCCCATTCGACGAAACTTTGGCCAAACGTTGGCATGTCCTAATTATTAACACTGGCCACTGATCGACGTAACCACTACTATAGATACAGATATTCCTCACAACCTCACCTCAGTAGTTTTGTAGTTTATCTTCTGAAATTATGTACATATTGGAACTAAAAAATATATAAAACAGAAACGGAAATACAATTACCAAAGTCAATGATTTCCCAGCATTCCCGACCTGTAGACCGACAATATGGTAGGAAAAGTTGAACCGCTGTAATCTCAGGACCTCACTATTCTTTCGTTAACAATTATGTATGTTATGTATATTGCTTGAAACTAAACTTCAGACGACGGGAATAATTAAAAATTACAGTTTACTAAATTATTCTTCGGCATAAAATTGGGGCTGGAATTGCTGGAAAGCAGGTGACACTGACGAGGTGACGGTGACACATGTTCTTTGCAATTTGCACTGAACTGAATTAGACTGAAGCGATTTTGGCGTTTGCTATGTTTGATATAATTTCAGCAGTCAAATGCGTAAACGAGGGATAATTATTATTGACGATATACCTACCTACACAAATGCGTGCCTATAAACATTTCCCGTGACAACCGTTTTACATTTGATTCCCGAATCCCGGCGTCTGAAAAGCTTTTTACCATTTGCCTGATTTATGCTGTTTCGAGTCAGTCGAAACATCTGTTACCTATGCGACGGATAAAATTTGTTAAAATTAAGATTTCAGAGGATGCAAGATGCAACTGTTTTATCATGCAACATACAATCGTTAAAACTTGAAACATTTCCGGGGAGCGATTGTCTGCGTCTGAAAGTGCATAAAATTTTTGATTGCTTTCAGCTTTCAAATGCTCCAGATTGTCCAGAATTCCATATACTATTATTCATTGGTATTTGGTATTATTAAATTGACTTATGACTCGCGTTTTTGTGGATTCCTAGAAAATGAAGAAATAATTTGATTTTTGCAACATGGAAACTTAATAATTATAATTAGACCTTTATTTTTTATATATGTATTTTTGTAGACTCAAGTAATAATAAACCACGTAAATAATTAATGTACTTCCATCAGTTTTTTTCCATGATGATCATTATTTCATTATCATACCATAATACAAATCAGGGTATTACGCTTTGTTATATGTATGTACATTATCCGTCAATCAAAAAATTTGTAGTCGACTGACTCACAGTTGTAGAGCATATTTGTGTGTATTTTTTGACTCTGTGGTACTGATATTGGTAAACCACAGTAGAAACCAGCAAACAGCAAGAACAATGGTAGAATAATGAATTAGTACATACAAAGAAGTTCCATTTGCTACACTAATATAATCTTTGATAATGAAAATAAAATGTCTCGCAAACCCAGTCAATACCTTATACACAAACACTGATTTCAGTACTAAATGTAATATGATATAGTTGTAGTTGAAAGTCAATAAAGGCTACGACACACATTTCGCATTTCTTTCGTTTTTGAATTATCTTTTTTCTTCCCGTGTCAAACACTTATTCGGTTATTCGTGTGCTCTCATCAACAACTCCGCATTATTTGTCTAGTACTTTTTACTCTTTGTTCCTTCTTGTAACATTTAAAAGTTATAACGACCACGACGATTCACAATACATATATATGGGAGCTTGTACGAAGGGAAGGGGAACAAAGGCACAAATATTTGAATTACGTTATCTGTCGCATATATGTTTGTAATAATCCATATTACCATGTGTAGTAATATTATATATTATGTATGTATGTGTGTATACGTATATTAACCACAATATTAACCCTTACTTCTTCGTTAATAAGATATAAAAATCTCCACGCCATTTTGTTTTTATACATGTATTATCCGAATTACCTCAAGTGTGCACACGAGCAACATTGATGACATCAACATATTAACCGTACAACATATTGTATTTATAAATATAGGCTGTAACTATTAGGTATTCCTTTAAGCTACTTTAAACACGAAAACCTGAACGCGAAAACACATGGAGAAAAACTGATGAGAACAAAACATTAAAAAACATCACTTTACTAAAACGGCTACCATTGAATAGGATATAGGATAACATTAAATTTGTAAACTCCTACAAATGCCAGTAATAACAGTATTTTACAATCCTAGCACTTTATAACAATCAATTTTAATTTTATCATATACATATGCTGGCAGCTGAATCAATATTATCCATCATTTAATTTCAGAGAGATTATGTAAACTATTAGTATTTAAAAAATACGTTGTAACAAGTTTGTGTAAATCTGTAATATTGGTAGAAAGTAAATAAACAGGTAATTTAACATTCTGCACAATAAATATGATGATAACAGAATAACGTGGCTTAACTAAATTCATCTGTAATGCACCTAATATTTGTTGAAAGAATGGCTTTTATTTTGTTGGTAAAAACCAAACACGAACTAATACTATACTTTCCTCATAATACGAAATTTTTTGTAATCAAGCCTCAACATTTTCCTTACCGGACATATTTCAACAGCAACATATTAGTTGTTTTTGTATCCACGTCATCTATGCCTTTGTAATATTCATCACTATCAATGTGCAGTAAGTATTTATTATCAATTTGTAACCACAATGGTTTCGACATCATTGGGACATTTATAATATGTGTATTATAGAGTAGTAAAGTAGTAACAATAATAATTACGTTTAAGTATAAATACAAATTTTCTCCGTCCTTCTGTGAGAACATCAGTTACATTTTCCTTTTGTCATAACGCTTAATTTCCTCTTCCACCCTTTTGATTACAAGGTAGGTATTTTACTTAGGTCACACAATGGTACTATTCTTGTCCGTGGTAGCTTCTTTTGTTGCTTGAATCAGTTTTATCAATAATTTCCTGATATGTTAGGACTGATTTTTTGTTTTTTTTTACCTATCTATGCTAAGGTTTTCATGATTTTGAAATGAATTCCTTTCTATAATTTCAACAACTGTATAGACCGACACGTAAGTTGTATAATTTCTTACTTTCCGTCAATTATTGTAACTTGCTACAATAAACATGCGTTTTGATACATTTTAAATAACACATAAATAGTAACTTGATGATTTCGAATGAACTGAAGGTAAAATGACATTTGAAATTTCATGGGAAACATGCTCCGGAAAATTAAGTATGCACGCTTTCATATGTCATTTGTTGTACATAGCTACTTTGTCCAAGTAGCAAAATGTTATTTCCTACTAAACTATATATATTATATATCAACACATATATAAATTTATATCTTATTACTTAGTTGAAGTAAAATGTCAAGAACTAACTCTTGACCCACACCTTTTTGTGCGGGATTAAATGAAATATAGTATTAATATACGTTCTCGAAGGACACGTATGCAGTAACAATAATTACTACGCTTTTGTAATCATTAGTACTCAATACTCAATCTACTCATAAATTATAATACAATGAGATTTCCTCATAAAAAACATCTTGTTCAGCGAAAAAAGTATTTCAATTTAAAATACATTTAATAGTATCAACTTGTTTGTCAAAAAAAAACTTCATACTCCGGCTTGGTGGTAGTATTAGATATAACAGAAGCATAATGATCTAAATAGACTGATTCGTTTTTCATTCGTCTTTTTCTCCACTCTCAAATAGTCGACTTTGAAAAGGAGACACGAAGGTGGGAGTTTTCACGCAGCTGAAAATTGTGCATTTTGATCAAAGCTTCGGCGGCTTCTTCCACTGAGGGTAATTGAAGTAAGGCCATCTTTCTATCTTTTCTGTTGGGGCATAGTAGAAAAAACTCAATGAAATACCATTTGATACAAATCTTTATAATCTAACTATGGATAAAAAAAAGCGTAGACGTACGGAAAAAATTTGAATCCTTTCACATTGAATCCAGCAGTTCCAAAAGCTTCTGAAATCTCCTCATCCTGAACAGAAGCTGGAATATTGGAGAGATGCAGAGTGGCCGACGGTGAATAGATGTTTTGGTAATTTTTTGAGTCCGGCTTCTTGAAACGATGCAGTGGCGAACTTGTGTAGTCTTTTGTCAAACCCGCATCTGGCTGGCCTTCTTTCGGCATCTGGACAGCTCCATGTTTCGAGATTGTGACACGAATCATTTTTCCATGCAGTTTAAGTCGATCCAAGTATGTCATTGCTGAAATACAAAAAATGATCCCCTACGAATGACTCAGTGGCTTGTAGCTGAAGTACAAAATCTAAACCCCAGCAAGATTGCTAGAAGCACAAGTAATAAAGATGTTCAAAAGAGTTTACCAAGCTGAGCCTGCGCTGGTTCTCTCATTTGCACCAGAGCAGAGTCCTTTTTGTTGAACAGAATTTTAACTCGTTGGACATCCCCATAGACTCCTAAAAGTAATATGTAAATACATACCACATTACCACACAATGATTTCAATGCTGGTTCGCAGCAAAATTTGCATGTTTCAACAAAACTAAACACCTGCTAGCGAATTACAGATCTACTTTGGTCTAAAATACCAACGCTACTATCAAATTTAATTATTATAAAAACTAGATAATTGATGGCAGGGTAAGGTCAAGAAGATTGTCCGCCAGAATGTCAAGATGGTACGTTACGCAACGACAAAATTTTAAAATTGAAACAAAATGTAGTTACAGAAATAGATAAAGATGGAGAGTGACGAAAAACGGATTACCCAGAAAGAGAAATGTCCGTAATTACAGTCGAACACAAAAGCGAAATTTCTTACCGAAGAGAATCTCTTCATAACTTATACACATTACCAGGTATTGTAGTATCTAATCTTAGACGATACAGGGTCATCTCCATAAATTACATATAAGTGTAAAAAAATTATCGCCTGTCTTTCCTAGGTCAAAAGACTTAAATCAAAACTGACAAAATATTACGCTGAATGTATGTATATGATTAAAATAGTAAAAAGTTAACGCTCTGAAACTTTAAAAACGACAACTGGCAGCAACTAGTAAAAAAGGATTTAGAGATTGGGATGTGTGTGTGGTGATTGAAAGAGAATAAGAAAAAAGATGGAAATTATTTGCAGCGGCTGGACACAAACGTACCGAATAGTGTAAAGAGACCGTCGGGCGTGATCGACTGAAAAACACAAAAAACAAGAAACAAGGTAGAAAAAGAATTTCTCTCAATGCATTAAGATTTCAAAGATAAGACATAAAAATTATCGTTCAAGTAATTTGAGCACATGTACATAGTAGTAATACAGTAGTAGTAGTAAAAACAGCAGCAGTAGTGGTAGTAAAAGTAGGAGTAGCAGCGGTGTCATAAGAGTTTATAAGATTCAGATTGGGGAGTGATTACAAAAATATAATATACATATACACATCATCCTGAGTACTGAATTTCAGAAAGTGTTAAATAATAAGAACTCCTCCAACCCAACATTTACTCACTGCACAATCGCACGTAAAGTAAAACATCAGAATTCGGAAACGAATCTGATTTATCAATTAAATTATGACTACAAATTGAGGAACATTATCTGAAGAATTGTCGATTCATAACTTTGTAAGAATTAACGCAACTACATACGTACAACCCGCCACACCGACTTACAAACCACCGACTCCCGTAAATTATGTGATCAAAGTAGGACACAAACATTAAATGCATACATACATACACAGTATAGTAGAGGGTAGCAACAAGTACACAAAGAAAACATTTAAGAATTACATCACACAGATTTTCGATTCAGTATTTATCAGCATAATAAAACAGGTAAATAGAATGCAGTAGTGGGCACAGATTGACAGTTCAAGTGACAAGATAATCATTGAAAAAATGTGCTTTGTGGACGTGGAATTGTTACAGTATCCTTTAAAATCTTCGCTTCTAATTACTCAAACTTATACAATCGTATCACTGCTAAGGTAATCTTACAATTTAACCTGTCATGTTCCAACTAGATATAACATACGGAGAAACTAAACAATTTCGGACGACGTCGTAATTTTGCGCGGCTGGCAGATAAAAGTACATGTCATATGTGTATCAAACGCATCTAACCTCTTCGTTAAGATTTGAGACAAGTAGAACGCAACCAGGAGCCATGAGACCACCTGGAATTCTAACCCCCATTCCATTTCCAGGCATTGAAGCAGTAGCAGCGAATCCAGCCAGAGGGAGACCACCTGAATGAATCACTCGCATTTTAGGTCAGAGTCAAAAATAGAATTGAATAAGAAATGTTTTAATCAAAGCATACCATTTGAATGCTTTGATATTTCGTCAGCTTCTACATAATATCTGCCAGGGTGGTATGGCATGTTATGATAAGCGGGTTGGCTGTCACTACCTGCCATGGCAGCCGCAGCCGCAGCAGCAGCAGCAGATCCTGGGAATGGGGCTAAACCGGAAGTCAATTGTGCAGATGGGGAAGATGGGAATGGGTTACCCAGAACAGACTGGGTTCCTAGATTCAAAGCAAAAGCTTCCATCCCTGGTTCTCCAGTAGGCAGTGACGGGTTAGTATAGTCCCGAGACTTGTCATTGTTGTAACGGACGTTCAATGAGGCCAATTTAGAATATTCAATACGAAGCGTACAGCATCCGTTGTAAATGTTCTGCCCATCCAAACTCTGGAAAAATTTCCCAGGTGTAAGTTACGACCAGACAAGATCAAGCTTTCCTTTTTAGTTAGTCTATTTGCTTACCAGCTTAGCAGCTTGTGCCATGACCACATCCGGATACTGAATAAGTGCTTGAAAGAATCCATTCTTGGTAAAGGTAACAATACGAAGAACTTTACCAACCCTCGAGAAAATCTGGTAGAGAACATCAAGTGTAACAGGATACAACATTTGTTCGACGATTACACGAAGCACAGTGTTTGGTCCTCCTTGAGTATCCCCTTGACCCACAAGGGCTTGAGCAGCCTGAAGTGCTGCTTGCGCCGCAGAATTCGCATTGGAATGAGACTGATCCGTCTTCAATTCTTTATGAGTGGAATACTGAACGTACACAGATCGACCTCGTAGTTGTGCAACACAATTTGTGAAGTACGTCACCATTGCCACGGCCGCGGATTCGTCTGCCAATTCCAAAAAGGCCTGATTCTTTCCCTGTGGAGAAAAGACAAATATATAACTTACTTGAGCTCACACATATAGGCACACAGTACATACATGGGTCTAAACATGCAGGCACTGAAGGCACGTAGAAGGCACGGACACGAACTTCTCTAGATATCAGGCTTTCGAAAAGTTTAAAAATCATTTCCCGTCAAATTATCATCTGATTTTCCTCACATATGGAACATTATCAACGTCATCATCTCATAAATTCCCCTTCTCTCTTTTTGCCGTGACCTATGACTTCTCCCTTTCATCCTCCGTGGCTTTCACTCGGCGCTGCCTCTCAACATCCCAGCTTTAAATTATACACTACACTATTTTACTACCTCATCTCCTCCCCCTGTTCCTTCATACTTCCTGTGTCTCTACTAGACATGAAGAAGTCACACGTGTAATACCCTTAATTTTCTTTCCCATCTAAAATCTTAATATCCAATTTAAAAGTTGAACACTTGTCGGATGAAAATCGTATTTTCGGTTCTTCCTCCTCTTCTACGTTTGCCTCCCTTTCTCTCCTTCATGTTAACAACCAGCATCCGGATATAATTTACTTTCCGCCTCTTTCTTCCTATACAACAGACGCGCAGGGGTGGTGATGGAAAAATATAAACTGACTTCAAAGAACTAACCTTAAGAACAAGAACGTTGGAGACTCGGCCAAATGGAATACCGAGATGCACAATTTCCGTTTCACTCACATCACTCGGGATGTTACGAATATGAACCACTTTGCTCGGACGCGTTTTGCCCGTCGTTCCATTGTCACCTGAATTCAATTTCACCTTCTTGGCTTCATTATTATTTTCAGCTCCGCCGTTGGCTTCCGTCTTTATCGACACACTATTGGACGTCCCCTCCCCTAGTAGTTCTTCAGAGCCACGCTGTCAGAAAAAAAACACAAATAAGGTAATTACAAGTTCATTAATCATCAAATCTTATTCATTCAAATTCTTCGTCGTACAAAAACCACCCATACTACATAGGAGACGCGTTCAACGCCGTGTACACTGTACCATTACGACAGCCGTCAACATGAGCAAACTCTCCACATGACAAATCACCCTCACCTTTTAGCTACAACCAAAATACATAAGAGGATTACAACACTCGTTAACCTCTGCCACAGTCAACCCCACGCCTTCCCGTCTCGAGTAATTTTATATACGCAAGAAATATGCACGCCAATGTACTGCAGAACAAACAGCTCTTAAGACGGAAATTATAAAACTAATACCTGTATACATACTGTACATACAAATATCAAGAAAAATTCTCCTTTTTTCCTTTCAGAAAAGCCGGTAAGCATGGTTGCTACTGCTGCATTTCCGTTTAATGGCAGTATGTATGTAGCTAAACATGGCCGAAGCACGTAGTGGACATGTGAATAGACAGGTATTGTCACCCTTCCGTTTCTACCTACCAGCCAAACCCTTCTTTTTAGCCGCAGCACAAATCCTCTTACAAGAGGACATCTTGTTCCTTGATACCCACCCATAATCCCTCTATATTTTATTTTCTTAAAAGCAGAAACAATCCCCCTGCTTAGTGACAGAAGCTCACATAAGCACAAAAAAAAGGGGGATACTTTCGTATTTTTCGAGTCTCAAATTCATTTTCTCCTTCCAAGTTGATGCTCTTTCCTTTCTCTGTAGACCCGTTAAAATTTGCTCTAATCCATCACAAGTGGAGCGACATCATTAATACCGGTTCCGCTCTGCGAAAACACACACCCCCTTTCCATAGGACCTTTCATCACTGGCACTAATCTGCGAGGACTAGAAAGACTCTTACGATTACGAGTAGTCCCTATTACCCTCCGCCCTTCCAGAAACTATGTAGCAATAACAGCATTTTCAGCCTTTTATTTCCTCACCGTGCTCTCTTCCGCGCACTTGGAGGGAAGCACTGCGCTAAAAATTACTCCTCGAATCCATTAAAAAAGCAATAATAACACACACGCACGCATAAGATACTCTGGCATGGAGCACACAGTACTCAACCCGGATTCTGTGCAGAGACTTACGACTTTAATTAAAGCCTCTCATCCAGTCTATATTGGTTTCCAGTACACGTAAGTATACTGATACTGACTAATAATAAACCGATTCCATGTATGTTTCAATTTTCCTGTTTCCGCCTCCAAAACCTCCCCTCCTTTTTTCTTACACCCGTATTTTTTTTACGTATACGTAGCAACTAAGCAACATGTCAATAAGGGGAACAAGTTCATCACACAGCTAATTCGCCGTCGTTACATTTATGTACTTATTATATCGGTACACAGAGAAATTGTCATTTTGCCTCAATTATGCTACGTTTATAATCATAAGTGCTACGCAAAAAGTACAGCCCAGGTAAAAGTCTTCATGAGAGTAGTGCACAGCACAGGTATGATGGGGATGTCAGAGAGAGGTATTTCGGAGCCATATCGCTCACTGAAAAATGTCATAGTTTTTCAACCACCTATTGTTCTCTGCCGTCAGTGCGGATCACTAAACAAAAAGCAAATTATCGCCTCCACCTACACGGGGTAGACACAAAGTAAAAAAAAAAAAATATTCCCACATATTACAAAGAACATGTGCGACTGCCATTGGGAGAGCTAATAAAGAAGTGTATGTGAGTGAACCCTTTAGGTTGGCAAATTACATTTCACGCACATAATTACAGGTACATTTAATAGATAGGTCTACCTCCACTGGTATAAAAAGGTGCGTGATCTGCGTTACTAAAACCCTCATCATGCTTCCTCTTCGTGTTCTCCGTACTTCCAAATGCGTAATTCTTTAAAAGCCTCTTTTTTATACAAATATAATAGATATATACCAACAACAAACAAGCTCCTCTCATTCACCCTTTTCTCCCTCTCCAGTTTTTTCTTCAATATCCATCAACCTAAGTGAAACTTCCCTTATTTACCCTGGCTTCCTTCCTCCGTGCAATTTAAAAGGCTGTGTCTAGGGAGAGCTATATATAAATATATATATATATATTTTGGAGGTACACACAACCGAACCGAAGAGAAAGAGGATCACAACCCCCCCCAGAAAAGAAATTAGCCTTCCTGCTTCTCTCGTCCGGCGTAAGTGGCAATGTACTTGGAAAAGGAGAGGCAGGAACAAAAAAAAAAACGATCAAGAGCAAGGGGGAAATCCGTGGCAACACTCAACTTCATCTTCTTTCTTTACTCAACCGCCATCACCATCATCGAAAATCTCATCACCTGATTCTCAATTTACTTCTTCCCGAACTTTCCCCCATCCTACACAGACACACACAACATCCTACTTTCTACTCGTTCTACATCCGGACCGAAACTCCTTGCTTGGCAAAACAAAGGCCAAAAACTGTACACCAAAATAACACCTTCAAAATTCTCTTGCCATGATTAGGTATGTCTTTACAAAAAAATGTGTTGTCTACAACAGAAACAACCATTTTTGGAAACATCAGGAAAAGGTGAAAGGACAGAAGTTGCGGCAATTTTTCGTGTCAGAAGTTTGATAGGAAATATCCTGCGCCCGGAGTTTTTTAAGGGGAAACTTATACAAGTACTAATAAGGTTTATCCCTTTTTCTTACACCGAAATTAGTGAAAATTACTGAAGCCAAACTAAATGCCTGTCGACGAGACGCCAAGGTTTCTTTTCCAGGAAACCGCACACACATCAAGAGCTGTTGATTACAATAATCGGTTCACGTGCCAATGCTTATACACATTGTATGCGCGTTGCCTCAGTTGCAAAGGACCATCATTTCCCCGGAAGGATCTCATGCATTTATGTATAGAATGTCCTCCTCTATTAAAAAAAACCTAACGTCAGCAGGAAGTCGGCTGGGGGAAACATTCCGGTAATCGCAAATATTACCATGGAAGCAGGCGACGAAGGACTTTGCAAGTCTTCTCCAGTCAAGTATGCGCAGTTTCCATTATTTGCACTCCGACGTCTACCTCTCTTTTCTCTCCTCCCGCAGAAACTTGTCAAGCAATGCTCTTCAAGATGATAGCATGATTATGTTCCCCTTTCCCCCTTTTACTACTAGTCGTATAACCAGGACCCAAAAGGAAGGCAAAGAATAAGGGAAAGAGGTGGGGGTTGTGGAGAATATCAAAACATGGTCGGCACCAAAAAAAAAAAAGGAAGAAGAGAACCCGCATTGCATTTCAATAGTTTTTCCTACACCATACGCCGATGTAGACAGTACTATCAGGACTGTGACAACAAAAACAACATGACCATAAGGACAGAAAATGGCTCAAAAGGAACCAACCCATACCCTCTGCCGCACACAGCCTTACAATACAATCACACTAATAGTCCTCAGTCCCCTTACTGTCCCAGCCAACAGTTAAAACCATCCGCGGGTACATAATTATGGCAATAGCAAGGTTTTTCCACCCTAACAAAAACGTGCACATTACATTATACATATTACCAACTACGCTGTTATCCCACTGATTTCCCATACAGTTGTAAGAAGAATGTTCAAAGGGAGCTTTTTCCTTTTGAACCATTCTCTCTATCTCCAAATGTATGCGAGCACCACAAGGAGGAATCCACAAGGAGGATCGTCTCTCCGTACTTGTGCTTTTCTTTTATTATTATCACACCCGATCCCTGCATAATCATGGAGGAAAAGCATATACCTATAATATATATACACACGCACACATACAATATAATCTACTCCAACTCACACCGTTTACACATATTGTACATGCATACATGTATTTATGCATATCCCTCTGAGAACCAACAACCCTGAACCTTTTTCATCAAGTCCTTTTGTCCTTTGTTCAATCAAACGCTTGTCCAAGAAACGAGAGTGTGGGGAAAGAGAGGAAAACAAGGACCACGGAAGGGGGACGGAAAAGTGAGAGAAAGAGTCGTGGAGGTAAAAGAAGAGAGACAGTTGAGACATTATTATATCCTATACTCATGCATATCTATACTGTTCAAACGAAATGAATAAACTATACCCTGTACTCGGTACAAAGTACAACATCAACATAATAGCCTCAGGATGATGTACACTGTACACACATCCTTTTTTCCAACGCCAAAATACATGGAAAAAGACACCCTTGAATTGTCGAGTGAAAATAACAACCCTTAAGAGACGTCCCAGACGATGGAAAAAAATGTGCTCCACACGTTTTTCCTGTTACCCACCCTCCTTTTTCCCTACTGATAAACTGCTGAAAAACGTTTAGGTATTACGCTCTTTTTCTTTGTTCCACTCCTGAAAATAAGGACCAAAACAAGGAGAAGACGGTGCTGGATGGATGATTATTACGTTTCGTGGACTTTGGAAGTGCGTGCAAATGTATATAGTGCAGTGCTTGTAAGGACACAAGAGGAAGACGCATAAGAAATAAGGTTCAGCATACTGCCACATTCTAGAAACTCATGAAGAACATCCCAAAATCCCTTATGTTCCTCGTCAAAAAAAGGGGTGGCTCAATCATTGCGAGGAAAAGCCAGGAGAGGGAAAAGTTGTGTGAAAAAGTACAATAGGGAATTCTAGAGCTCGAAATGAGAACATCATCTGAACACTTCCATCATCTACCCTTTTGCATTGGCTTCTTCCTTGACATTACGAATATGCAAAATATTCCATTAATTCCGGACAAAAGAGGAATTAAAAATTACAGCTGCCATTTGCTACTCTATGTAGTCTATAGTCATGGGACACTAATAGCAGATGCAAGCACTTCTCACCACCGCCTTAATTCTCCGCTCTTATTCTCAGGTTCCCATATAGAGTCCACAACTGAAGCGAAGAAAAATAATAACTATTAACGATCGTACTGTGTGAGCTTCCATGGCAAACCTTTACCGATCATAATGCCGCCGTAACAACTTTACATGCAACCAGACTTGCATAGTAAATAAATTCCCTTTTATACCCGCAACTATACACACTTTCACAATGCCGTCTTAGGAAAACACTAGCTCTAAACAAAAAAAAGTAAGCATAAATAATTCATAATATAAGTACAAGTATGCTCACAATTCACATCCGTTTTAATTCACACACTTTGTAGGAATTACTACTGTGCTAACACAAATTATTAAAAAAAACCACAATGTGCTTCTCATTACCGCTTTGATACTTTGTCCATGTCCCTTTGTTATACGTGACAACGTGACAAAAGCGCTTTTATATGTTTTGATAGAAATTGGTGCAAGTCTTCGACTACCTTCGAATGACACACGGAAAGAGGTGTTCTGCTCACGGCTTTTCTACGGACATTTGAAGTGCCCTTGTCGTTAGCAAAGACATATTACGTATGAGAATAATGCATGGCTCAGCTCCGCCACCCTCATGTGTGTGAAGACATTATGACTCACCATTATATCATCTGTCGCTGTTTGTTTCTCGCACATCCTCTGTAATTCTAACGTGTACTTTTCTTCAAACCTTCTATTTATTAGCATCCTGTCAAAACCTAATGTCCGAGCACAAGGCCAAGAAGGGTAGCAGTGAAAATGTTGATCATACAAAGGAGTATAAAAGAACAAGTTCAGCCTAAACTTTGATTTTTAATCAATTTCTGTGAAATGAAACACTTATTGAAAAAAATATATATACATACATAAGTTCTAAATTATCCTCACTCTCTTCCTTGAATCTCTAACGACATTTTTTTTTCTTTTTTGCAAGTCTTAAAAAGTGGTTGAGAAAAAAATTGGAAGGAAACTCGTACAATTTGAACTAGCACATGCTCTATGCTCTCTCACTCAGTCAGGGAAATAATGTCATATTGAAGGAGATTGAAGAAGAAGAAGAAGATGATGATGATGATGCCCAGCAGCAACTCCATTATTACGAACGGGTTTTATACACCCTGCATGAAAAATCATATGTTTTTATGAATGTCTCAACCCAAAGGAATGCTTGCTGCGATGTGTAACTATGCAGTCGTTGTAAATATTCAAAAGTCGTCTAAAAGAAAAAATTGCAACTACCAGATGATGATGATGATGATGGTGATGATGATCCTACTCCTATCACCAAGAATAATCTCTACGGGAGGAAAATATGCACATATCTTGTGTATTTATATGCATATCATCTCACCTCTCGCCATTGGTATAACACAGGTGTGTTACGGTATTATACTACAAGGAGTAAACCAGGTGAGAAGAACTCCCTTCACTCGCACACACACACACACACACAACAAACTTGTCGTCCCACCATATCCACCTTGACTTTCTTATGATTTTTACCCTCAGCATTCCTATTTACCTTCCTACATTTTTATCCGTACATGCTAATACGCTACTTTTTTTTTCGTCGTATACTTGCTTATGTGCATAAGTAATTTGCTAACTATTTGAAGGATAGACTCCGTTCTCTCCCTCTGTCATTCTTTCTCTTTGCAATAATACTTTTTTTTTCGCCATGGTTCAACAATTAATTGACTTTGTACAAAGACTTATACATATACACGTCCAATTATATACATGCCGGGTGTAGGTACAGTCAACCCTCTGTCTTCCTCAAGCACAATAATGAGTAGCAAGGACCTCCACATAAATACGACGTTAAGTACGTATCAAACGAGATAAAGAGAGAGAGAGAAAAAAAAGAGCACAAAAAAATTGCATTCAGTCAGTCACATTCAAGTACAGCAGAAAAAATTCAATATGGTAGGCATTATACACATCAGTAGATACTGTTTTTCATTCTTTCTTTCTCTCTCTCTCTCTCTCTCTCTCCCCAAGAAGAGTCCGATGTATCAATAATACGCAGTTGAAAAATCAAGAAAGAACTCTCAAAGAAGCAACAAAAGTATGGACTGCTCGTGCTATTCAAAAAGCATCACTCACTCCTTTAGCCCATGCTTATACTTACACCTCTATTTGGAGTGGAGTGAGTTTCAGGAGCTTCTTGCATCCGGCTAACTTTTATCGTCCACCCAGATACGTCGTGACCTACGTTACAAATAACTCATTTTCACCACCACTGAGCATACCGATATGTGAGCGTATGTCAGGAACGACGACAAATACCAGCTAATTACGCTTTTGTTTATGTTCCCCCACCTAAATTCATGCCTCAACCTCCCTTCTTTATGGGGAATCAAAAAATATTTGAAAAAAAAACGTGGTGGTGGTTACTATACATGCATTAATTAGGAAAGCAAATAGACACTTGAAGAGAACACCGGGCCTGATAGGGCATACATGTGCATCGTTTCTATTTGTATGTGCTTCCTTACACAATTAAAAATAACGACGCAAACAACATAAGCCGGCTCGCCGGCTGCTTGATTAGTTCAAATTTTACCCTCCTCGTCAGTCAGAGAAGTCAGAGGAGGAAAAAGTAGTATTTCACGCGATCTATTTCATGAAAATGTTTACACATACATAGGTACGTAGTACGTATACACCCAGGGAATCAAGAAGAGCGTTGGTATTGTTGGATAGCCAGAGGCAGTTTGAATTCCAGCGTATGTGTGAGGGAGAGAGAGAGAGAGCGAGAGAGAGAGAGAGAGAGAGAGAGAGAGAGAGAAGAAAAAAAAGAGCACAAACAAGTCAGTAAAAATTTACCCTTCGCCTTCTCCTTCCCTGACTCGTCTTATTTATACACTTTAATACCTTCCACAGGTATCCGCAGGTACATAAAGGTACACATCTTTGTGTGTAGCCAGGGCTACAGCGTGGTAGTTGTAAACTCAACCACAAAGAGCAAGAGCCATCAGAAGAGAGCTCTCGTCCGTACATAGGTGCGAGTGAGAGCTGTTTTTTTTAAAAGTAATAGGGTAAAAGAACCCTCGTCATTATTATTGTGTGCATGTAATATGCATGGACGAGAGAGAAAGAAAAGGAAAAGAAGGGGGGAAAGGCGAAGGTGAAGCAGAAGACGAAAGGAAGACGGGGGGAAAAAGATGTGTTGTACGGCGTACAACTCATACAACAACTTATCCGCTCCGTCATGGAAGGCAGGTAAAAAGAGTTCCTTCACCTGCTTTTGTCTTTTTCAATGTCTTTCTCCCTTTTTCCCAACTCTCTCATCCACACCACCACCACAATATGACAAAGAGTGAGGAGAAGCCCAGAGTCCATCACACACACACAACATGTTTCTTTCTTCACAACTTTATTATTATTGTTACGGTAAGACTTTCGTAAGCCTACGTGAATGCGGAGGAGAGCACGCAACCCAGGGAAGAGCCAGAGCAAAAATCCATGCAATACGTTCTTAAAAGAGGAGTTACTCACACATAATAGCGAGACAAAGAAGAAGAAGCAGAAGAAGAAGAGACTAAGAAGGAGCAAACAACACACATAAATCAACCCGGAGGCCATAATCCTTGAATCTTTCCATGCACCTTTTTTCTTTACTTTTCTCAAAAACTTTTTAAACCATATCCGTAATGGAATCTTCATCCCCTACCCAAAAGTCCCTGCACTAATACTATTTAGTAAAAGTCGTGGTGGTACATGCAGAGCAAGTCAAATTGTAGAGAAAAGTGTACAGAATCCCTCGGTGCAGGTACCGACAGCATATTAGTAACACATATGAGGGCTTTTTTTTTCCAGCAAAACCATTCGGATATTCTGATGCAGGATCTTCTGATCCTGCATCAGCCTGCATATGCATATACACTCACGTATGTGTGTATAAGTATGCATGTTTAGACTCAAGTCTCTGTCTCTAGAGTATTATACGTGCATTGGTGCATTAGTGAAAAAAATAAAATAAAAGGAACAGCCGTAGCGTCTTCCTCCTCCTCGGCGTCGTCATCACCCTCATCCTCCTCACACAACTTCAGTGTCTGACTTTTCAAGTGTCTACTCAACTACTATTTGGATACAGAAAAATGTATATAGAGAGGTATATATATTTTTGTAAAAAAAAAAATCAAATCTTCTGACAGACGCTTTTCTTTTGCCCCTCTTCCTCCCTGTCTTCGAAAACCTTCAATGGATGCACATAAAGCTGGGATGCATGACATGTACACGTATAGTTTCCCTATAGTTACTTTACTACAACAACATTTTCTCGAGCACTTACTCCCTTCAACTTATTTCCCCTCCACACACAAAGTCCAATTTAACCTTTTTTTTTTCACGTCATCGCATCATTTTGCCTATATAGCAAGGGAATCTTGGGGTTGTGCATATTTTGTCATGCATATACCCTTCAATAAGCTCCCAGGTATAGTAAGGAACAGCATTCTCGTCCAAACATTAAGCATCCAACTACTATCTTGACTCTCATAGGCTGGGCGCGTATGTAAGGTAAGAAGGAGAAGTTTGAAATAAAATACAGAAGAGAAAAAAAAAACTACATGCCGGTTGGTTGGTTGCCGGTTGTACATTTCAGGCAGAGACAGAGAGAGAGAGAGAGAGCCATGTTGACGCTCTACAAAAGCTAAAAAAGAAAATGTCCAACTACACATGTATTATTATGATTATTGGACATATAATCGTTTCCTGAGTACCCACAACTATTCTTACTATACCTTCCACAAGGAATGCTTACATTTTTGAAGAAATAAATGTGCATGCAAAGCTTTTCCCCCACACTTCATTCCTTTCTTTACAAGTGTTTCGATTCGGCCCTCTCCAAATATTATAAGAGCATATATTTTCTTCCCTTATATAACACTCGACATCGCCTCATTCCTTTTCTATGCTCAAATTTTTGTACTGCTTGCCGGTGTCAATAATACCCGTGTCATATGGCCTTGAATTCAACGTTTTCACAACTACTGGGAGAAATGAACTATACGCTCACTTGAAAAAAAATTTTTTTTCCACAGTATAAACCTCCCAGGTTGGAATGCTCGTGGTAATGCTAGTATTATTTCTCCCTCGACTTAATATTCTGGTCAAAAGGAGGAGCATTTTTACTGCCTTCATAAACAAGACAAATTTCGATGTCCCTCCATGACAGTCATGACTCTGAACAGATTTGTTTTACTCTCATTCCAAGATCTGAAAACTAACAAGACATAATTCGTGGAGAGAGTATTTCACACACGCTTTTAAAATTCTTTTACTCATTTTAAAAAATAAGAAGAAGAAAAAAAATTAAATAAAGAGGGAAAAATAAATAACATCACAAGCCCTTTCAACAGCAACCAGATGTGTTGAGGAGAGGATGAGGAAGGCTCGGAGTAATTGCACGTAAAATAGGAAATGAAACCATCATCATTACCACTTTAAGGAATGAAATGGAGCAATTTCCAAGACACAAAGACGACAAAAACTTGGCATCGGATCGGACTCACAAATGATAGGGACTTTCTAAGAACTAACGATGACAGGCTTGTACCTAAAACAATCAGCTTGATTATAATGTATATTTTCCGCTCCTTCTTCAAAGCCAATGTGTGTGCCTTTATCCCTTCCCTCAAAAAATCTCAAAAATTATGCGGTCAACCAAAAGTTATTACACATTCGATGAGCTTGCACGAGGCAGCATTCATTCCATACATATGTATGTTATACATACTTATATTCATTACTACCAGCAGCAGTCATGAGGAATAATATTCTGCTTGAACTTTAATCAACCAAGACCGCTCAACCGTCCATCCAACAACGATCCAACTGTCCAACATCGCAGTCAAAACCAAATTATTTCCAGCCTACAGCCGCACAGACACCGTCTAGAAGAGACAGAGAGAGAGAGAGAGGGGGGGGGGAAGAGAAGGGATATAGAAAAATACCAAAAGGAGAAGCAAAAAGATTGCAACATCCGGCACGTTGTTCACGTTCATTCTTCATTCGTAATTGAAAGAGACGGAACATGAACAAAAAGGTGGAGACCAGAACACACACACACATATGTACACACAGAGGACTTTCCCCAACAAGATGAACAAGTTGAAGGGGGAGGGGTGAGAGGATGAACACACAAGAAGATGTATCCACATGAAAGCAAATGAGATGAGCGGAGGGAAGGGAGGGAGGGAGGGAAATATGGTTTAAAAATAGGATTTTTATATGTTTGATCTTCTCGGAAACAACCAGATGCGGAGAGATTCTTCTCTTGTTGGTCGTGTGGAAGCTCTATGGATGCCTTGCTGAACGTCAGAAACGAACATTCGGACAAATTTACTTCCAAACCCAAACACACATGGAGATGGAGAGAGTAGTAAAAGCCACCCTCACCGGAAATTCGAGGTTTCCACACGAATTTATCTATTTTCTCACTCCCTTCTTCTTCTCCATCTAAACAACTAAAATACCAGTAAGCTTCGAAAACACACATACAAAGATTCTTCGGCACCAGCGAAACCCTATTTTTATATTCTTGTTTACATTTTACATACCTATAGCTACCCCAAAAACTCACACCATTCCACCGAAACATTATCAACAATCTCTTTCACCTCCGTAGAAAAAAAAAATACAGCAAGGGAGATACTGAAACTGCTGTCTAAAGACTTGCACCAGCAAAGCCAACTCGTGCGAGACAAAAGCCAGAGAGAATCTCTGAACGTCTTGACAGAAATCTGTACTACACCAGGACAGAGAGGCAAATCTTTTATTATCCGCCCCAAAAAATCGAAAGGAAAAACCGATGAACTCTCAAGTAAACTTGTGAAAACCTGGATGTCCTTCTCTTATCTGTCTTTCAACACCCAAGGTTTTGTTGTAAGAACGGCAGGGAAGGGTGAAGGGAAAGGGATGAGAGGAAAGTGAGGAAGAGAAACAAATAATCTGCCTGTTCAATACTATTACGAAACCATCACCCAACAAAAAAGTCAGTCGAGTAGCAAAAACTAATAAACCTCTTCTCTTTCTCCATATAAAAAAATCTGCTTGTGCCCGTGTAGTCACAGACAAAAAGTATCTCAGATGTTCTTTTTTTAAAGAAAAGGGTTCATGACGATCTTTTTCTTTTTTGAAAAAAAAAAACTAAAGAAAATGGATCAGCAACATGGACGGAATGTGTCTGTGATAAACATTTTTACTATTTTTCAAAGGCATAAAAAACACATCCAGTATTTTTTCCTCCCGTTTCATATACAGAAACCTATAAAAATTTATAACTCTCTTTAAATAGTAGCTCTGTGTGTCTGTTCTTCAAAAGAATTTTTTTAGGTAAACAATTTAAAAACGCACGTCCTCAATCCTCTTCCACCAACTAAAATAAATAGCCTCCTTCTCCCTCTCCTTTCTTTTCAGTCATTCTGCCTGTCAACCTTTCCTGAATAAAAAAGCCCGTATGGTCCATTAAATAAAATCTTTTTAGCAGCATTCCAAACATAATAGAAAAGTTTTACAGAAGACTTGAGGGGGGAAAAGACCAATATAAACAAGAAGTTTGGCCGAGAGCAGCAGAGAAGACCGAGGAAATGACAGGATCACAGCTTTAACATGTTCTTGAGTGTCGCTTCTCCCGATGACACACACAGGCACATGACGCATCCACACCGAGCACATCAGTTCACTTTGCTAATGGGACTCCGCACATATGTATGAACAGGCAGACACACACACACACACACACAAACTGTCATTTGATATTCAAAGGGAAAATACAATTCTCCCGCGCCAATCAATTTAATTTCTACTTATCACGCCGTTTACATTGTACACAGTATGAGGATGAACGAGACGAAAGAGCCATTAAGTGACAACCACCGCACCCGCCATAAATTTGTCTCCCTTCAAACTCTCTCTTCGACAGTGACATTCGAAGAAAAATAATCCTTTAACTTTAACCCTTCACCCGTCAGACATGAATTGCAAATGTATGGAACATGCCAGTAGCAATCAGGAACAAAAACAATAAAAATAAAATGATTTTAATAAAACGATATTCTTACCATGATGAACAACGATTAAAAACCCAACTAGGCCAAAAAAAGATTTTCTTTCTCTATCAATTGTATATTAGTGTCTTCCCCTGTTTCTTTTTTTTTTGTATGGATTTACTCAACGTGGAAGTTTTTCCGACAGCAAAAGTAAAAGTAAAGGAAATTAAACACTGGTTCCAAAAAAAACAAAACAAAAAACAGTCGTTTTTCTTCAAAAAACAAAACACGTAAGTCCACAAACACAAGACAAAATTGGTGATTGTATAACTCAAGAATAAATTATAGCAGGTGTGTAAGTTGCAACCAAGCAAAAAACTTTAACAAAATACTTGTATGTCACTTTGTGTTTTCTTGGAAATTTGTGTATTTTATATATGTAACTTCTTATTGTAATAGAGAGTTTGATGTTTTATTTCTCACGTAATAATACTAATAATATTTATATCATATATATTTGATAAATATATGTATGTATATAATATAAAAACTCTGATTTCTCTCCCACTAGATAAATAAATAAATAATGATTATTCCTATTACCTATGTCTTATATTATGTTCTCTTTTCTCCTAAAAAAAATCACTCGAAGTTTTTCGCAGTCTTATGATCCTCCCGTCAAAAAAAAATATCTCCCCTTCCTGTATTAAGTAGAAGGATGTTGGATGTGCAGTAAGAAGAGGAGGGAAATGTTGTAAGTTTTGAAGGAGAAAATTAGACGGATACACGATGACAGAAGGAAAATACACAATAAGTGTGAGGGGTAGATACACCAGCGGTGTGCAAGAGGTGCAAGAGCAACAGTTTTGTCTCAATTCGGAGTGCTAAAAACACTACTTTTTTCCCCTCTATATTTTTCGCTCTCTCTCTCCTAACTAAACGCACCTTTTCTGACTCTTGTTCTATAAAGTGTAAAAAAAAAATATGTAGCATATAAGGGAGTCGCCAAATAGTCCGAGAGCAAATAGCACGTTGCGCTTTATACCAGTAAACGCTTGGGCGATGAGCAACAGGTTAAATAAAAACGGTTCGGTGTATACACGTATATCTCCACTCGTTCTCTCTCTCTCTTTCTCTCTGTTTTATTAGATATCTCCTTTTCTCCTGCGCTCCGAAAAAAAATATTTAAGCAGCTGGACAAAAATCCAAAAAAAAAATGAAGATATATATCCTGTTCTACGTATAGATATACTATCTCGTCGGGGAAATATTTCTCCCTCACTTGCTCACTCTGTTGCTTCCTTCTTCGTCCACTCGGTCTTCTTCCCTGTTTCGTTTCTATTTTGTACAGTTGTCAAACAAAAAGACCAAGTTTTTTTTTCTTTTCTGAGCAAAAACCTTCTCGTCCTTTCCCTGTTACCCTCCTATCTTGGTTCACTACACAACAGTACTAATTGGAGTGTGGTAGTGCTGGTTGGTGGTGAGGATAGGGATGAGGATGACAGTAGGGTATAGAATATAGTATTGCAGTGATTAAAAAAAAACAAAAATACAAGGAGGAGGAGGAGAAACAGCACAGAAGAAGTATAGAATAGGAGAGTGTACTTGTACTGATTTTTATATATATTTTTGAAGAGAAAAAAAAACAATTGGGAATAGTAGACTGCGAAACAAAACAAGAGTAAACCACAGAGAAATCTGGTGTAAATAGTGAGATATACTTGATGACAGATGATCTTGAGAGATGTAGGTGATGATGATGGTAGTGAGGAAAAGATGGAAAAATTAAAAATTAAAAAAATTAAAAAAAACTGTATGATATTTATAAAATACAAAAAAGGGGAGAGAAATTACACGATAGAAAGATGTCAGATAGACGGAGTTTAGTGAGTGAGTGAGCTAAAGGCTTGGCTTCGGCTTTTGGCTAGCCCCTCTCACACACGCACATATACAGCTTTTTCCAACCAACTCCACTCTCTCGTCTCGTCTCTCTCACTCTCTCCCTCTCTTATTCGTTCGTTTTTCAACCTTTAGTTTCGTCCTGTATGAATGATACCATTAAAGCCTCCTCTCGTTTGTACATATTTTTCCCCCATGTATAATACTGCTTCCATTCCAAAAGCTCTTCCCTTGTCTCTTCTACAACATTTTACTTTTAAGCTCACGTTATATCCACCTATATATTTATATACATACACAAAAAATGTATAACCTCTATAAAATCCTCAGCTTCAGACAGAGCTTGACATATCGAAGGAGATACCAGTATTTGTGTATGTGTACGAGCAAGAGAGAATTAAAGCTTTAGTATTATGTGTATACTTATGAAGAAGAGGGAGGGAGAGAGAGAGAGAGGAAAAAAATATTTTTTTTCCTTTCGGTTCTTAAAACCATTTACAATTTTCCCTTACATATACGTTTCTTTGGTGTACAGAAAAAGCAGACCAAGACCAGATGCTCCTTTTCAAATGTACAGCAAAGTCCCCAAACGTATACATGCGTCTGGAAATCTGAAGGAAAGAAAACCTAAAGGAGGAAAATAACCTTTTCTGTAAACTAAAAAAAAAAATTCCGGGGGTAACTACACATCTTTATAAACAATCCTAGAAGTCTAGAACCGTACTTGGAAATAATAAAAAAAAAACAGACCACGGAAAAAATACATACACATGTAATGAATACGGTTTATACAACCGAATGAGATTTGATCAACCCTCCCCATTTGATAAAGAATTCATGGAAGAAAATTAAAAAATTTCCAGACGGACGCAAAAAAGAAAAAATAATAATACGAGAGAAGGACTGACGACGGCGACGGAGAAGCCTAAACATACCCAGGGCAAATACGAGAAGGGAGAAGTAACAAAAAAAAATATTATACGACGGAGCGGCTAGTAAAATAAATGAGCACATGGTAAAAGAGAAGCCCTAAAATATGCTCCATCCACGGACAATATAATCTTGTTTGTAAGAGAGGAGGAAAAAAAAAGGAGCAAGAATTCTACGAAGGAAATGGAAACACAGTGAAGAAAGAATGGGGACTAAAAACCTCGGAAATTACGTGGTAGACTCCAGTTTATGCGAATTACTACATGACTACAAAATAAACGAGAAGAAGGAGGAGAAAGAGCGAGAGAGAGAGAGAGAAAAAAAAAGAATCAGCAATGAATACAAATATTACTACTTGTATGCACGTCTAATTTCCCTGCAATTACTCTCCTCTCCTCCCCCGACAAGGGAAAAAAAACTCAGCTGTCTCATCTCCCAAATTTGTCCAAAAGTATACACCCTGAACTGAATAATACATAAAAAAAAATGCATAAAAACGAGAGAAAATCCTCTCTTTCACCAGTATCAACTGTGAATGGTAGTAATTTATACGCACATATACACACGTAAAATACAAAAGTGCCCACTAAAAAAATATTATCCGCATGACAAACCTCCCTAACAAAAATCACCCAACTTGTCCACGTCCATCCAGGCCCATATCACTCATGGACGAGGCAAGAGACGAAGCATATCATAATAATATTCCCGAGAAACATCCCTAAAAAAACTAATAAAATTGGGAATACAAAGGGGAAACAATAACTTAATACGCCAACAACAGGGTTATATCAGGAGATACGGAGAGAGACGGAGAAAACAATGCGTATATGTCATAGGAGAAAATATTACAAGAGAAAGAAAGAGAGAATTCGACGGGGAAAAAGAAAACTGAGAGGCTAGAAAAAAATAAAGCAGTTGAAAACTACTCACTCTGTACAATCATAATAATATACTTTAACAAAACTCAGTCCTTATTATGCATGGATTCTGTATGTTTTATACAGCTGTTGGGATTTTTCCTTTCCCTCTTGCTCTCTCTCTCTCTCTCTCTCAGGCGAGTTCAACAGGGTGTTGCTCCTGATGCGCATGACGCTTCGGGATTTTCGATTAATACTTTTAACAACATGCGGGGTTTTACCATGAAAAACACACCATGGGATGGTTATTGTATAGTACGTGAGAGGTTCCTGGGATGCTCTGTATCAGTTGGAAGGAGAAGGGAAAAGGGTCTAGGTCTCGGAGTAAACTAACCATTCCCTTTTCTTCTGGTCCTTTATTTCTCTCCAAATACAGTGTGCTTCTCCTTTTCTTTCACTACCACATCAACATCACATCCTCTCCATGTCTCCGTCTCTCTCTCACACACTCACTCTCCCTTTTTTTTTTGTTTGTCCCGTCACAGTACTTTACCATCTGCAGTCTCATCATCTCATCTCATCTCACCTACCCTCTCCTCAAGTCCCCTCTTCTCCTTCAACAAACTGAACAAACAGAGAAAGGGAGGAAGAAGGCGCTTTGACGTTACATTTATATGACTACTAGGGAGGAGAGCACCATCATGTTGAGGGAGACCAAAAAGGGAAGAACAACAGCAGGACACAGGACATCCAAATACATACATATATATTTATGCATCATATAGTCCCGGACATCATGAGGAGCAGGAGGGGAATGGGAATTGTGTGGTGCCCAGGAATATATATTTATATACGTATGTAGAGTCAGAGAAGTATGTAAGGTAGGAGGATTGAGTATCCAAATGTGGACGACTCTTGCGAGTTCTCTCTCATATAATAAAATATAATAAATAAAGCCTCCTGAACACAAAAACGTATACAGTGTGTGCCAGTGTCATCCTTTTTCTAGTTCCAAATGGAAATGCAATGTAAGTACGCGGACATAAAAACTCACTTCACTATATCTAATATCTACGCTGTGGTGGAGTACCGAGTGTGTTCGTGGAGCTGTAGCTTGACACTTTTACTACAGAAATCAACGACAAAGGCTGACGGGCTATGGCTTCCTTTCCTCTCCCACATACAATTCAATGCCCCTTCTCATATTTTAGATGAGTCTAGCACGACCAACTAGCATATGCGGCGCGGTTTTTTTTTATTTTTATTATTGTATTACATATGCTCTACCACACACAGTACAACACCATTTCTTTCTGGCTTACCTGTGCTCATGCGCTTTTCCCGCCGTCCAGGTGTGTTTTTTTTTTGTATGGATGAACCGATTGATTTTTTGATATTATTATTTTTTTTTACCCCCTTCCCCCCTTTGTCAATATACTCAATGGTTTAGGCATGACAAAAATTAGTTTTCCCCTTCCCTCCTCTCCGGCTTTATCTGACTCTTTCTCCCACCATGTGCAACTCAATAGATATATAAATGTCATTGGTTAGTGAGCTCTGACGAGGGTTCTAACGGAGATAAGGATATGGATTTTAAACGCGGGGAAATTTTTATGGGGGAGGAGGAGATATATGTATTAGGATGAAGCTGAAAGCCCTGGTTGTATGATGCCCGGGTGTTGTATTGCCACTTTTTTAATATATTTTTTTCTTCTTCCCCCATTACCGAGAGGAGATAGCCATGTACATGGTGCGTGCCTGCATGTGGCCGCGGGTTTTGGGAAACCTATGTTTTTAGCCAATATCAACTAAAGCCTTTAGAAGTTGAAAGGAAATGATAGAGAAAGAGAGGGAGAAGGCGTAGAACACGCGGAACTTTTCCTTCCACAACGTGTGTGGAGATGAAGAGAAAGAGTGTATGGGGTAAAAGCAAAAAAAGAAGAAAAAAAAATCTGACACAGAATTGTGTAGAAGGGATATAGAGACGTCGTTTTCAGAGACTGGAACACCCGGGTACCATAATCTTGTGAAACGTATAATTTAGACTAACCTTATACATTTCCTTTATATCTTCCTCTCCGAAAAAAATCCCTTTTCCCCTACGAACATACGTGATACGTATGTACTCCTGTACAAAGACTCTTCCCCCTTTCCCCCATTTGCTTTCTCTCTTCCCCTTTCCTCTCATGTTGTTACAAAAAAAAAGTTCTTTCCTATAGTAGCAATCTCCTACTTCTGGGATCTTTCAATGTCTTTCATGTGTGTGCAAAAAAAAACATGTTTGCAAAAAAAAAAAAAAGAAGTAATTTCCGATTTGGATTTTCTCACTCCCGAGGATTTCCTCGTTAAAGCGTATGTAATAGGCTGACCAGACGTACTACTTTTAGTTACATATAGTACTCCTTTTCAGTCTCCGCTGATAGCAGGAAACCAGGATGTTGCTTTTTGTGTCAAGATTTCATCTAAAATGACTACTGCTTGGCCCAAGTCTATAGACGCTCCTACGTTGGAGGCCAAAATACTTTCCTAGATCCGTCTTCCTTTTTTATGCTACTACCAACATTTATTTAACGTTCCAAGTCTCTGTTTACCGCTCATGACTCCCATGCAATCGGAGTACTAAAAAAAAACGTGAAGTTGATTATTAGAGGTCTCACCAGCAACAGGTCAGAGCAGGATCACTCGACGTCCTCAAATCATCAACACAAACAAGGGGGATACAAGGGGGAGGACATTAGAATTAAACATTAATAAGATGTTGCAAAACAATGACACGTTCAATAGGTAAATGCAAAGCAGAGGCCGTATACTGAAGTTTTACTGAAATAATGCATGATTCCCTTGTTGATGTGACATGTTACATGCGTCAAAAACCTATTTCCTATACAATATATAGGTGCATTTCATATACCAGGAAATTGTCTTGATTTCTAGTGACAGGGCAACGAGCAACCAAAATCGTAAACACTTCAAGCAATACAATGCGTACTGGTTGATAATATGTATTTGATTTAAAATACAACGCCAGTAGACTACCAGTAGACGACTGATTTTATTGCGTATCAAACAATTGGGAAATGAACTCGTTTGTTAAAGTTGAATCACCGAAATAATGCATAAAGTCCCTTTGAAGGAAGCCTAATTTCTTGCTTCTCAATTTACAAGCTCCTATCAGTTCCCACGTATTGGATTACCACTGGGTGACATTTTTGAAACATGAAAACGTTTCTCTTTTAGTCTTTTAGTGACCAACTACGGGGACTTTTGGTCGTTAAACCAATAGCATTGGGGGAGTTTCACAAGTATTTTTCCCTTCCACGATTATTGAAGCCATTATTGAAGGTTCTATCACAATGAGTCGATTATGACGGAGGAAGTTTAATTTGAAAACAATAAAAAATCTAGGGCGTACCATTCTAGAAACTTCGGAATTGGAAATTAATGTTGGTTACCCTACTCTGGCGTTAATGGAAAAGAGGAAGGAAAAAATACATGTTGTCATACACACGCCACGCACACTTGTTTGTTTCTCTCCCATTATTATGATATTATTAACCCGTGGCTTTTGATTATCACCGATTACACGGAAAAACTGGGTGACAACAAGGAAAATTTGCTTCTCCCGACCCAAATCTGGTTATTCTTGGTTCCTTCACATTTTTGAACTCACCCCCAAAAAAAAATTCTATGGAACAAAAGAAGCTCTACACCTGGACCCTTAAAAATGATGCCCATTTCTCCTACCAGTGTACTTTGGTTACAGTTTCCGACGCACATACATTTGGAATAAAAATACGAGGATTTCACTACGGCCATTAACAATTTCAACCGACTCCAGGGACATTTTTTCAATATTATTTTTTACAGGGAACGTCCCAGGGTCCATGAAATGGAAGAGAAATAATTAGCTAAATTAGCAAGTACAAAAAAAAGTCTCCTTACCCGCGGCATGATGCACACAATGCCGTTCATGGACTCCAGTTCTGAGATTGGCCTCTTCATTGAGTCGACGAAACAAAGGATGACGGTTGAACGGTAGAAATAAAGCGTTGAGGACCTTCTTCTTCTTTTTATTCGGTGTAAAAATTCAGAAATTTCTTCCCGAATTTCTTTCTCGTGTGTCACTTCCGACTTGTTGGCGCGATACTACAGTTTCAATGAATAATTTTTCTCCTCCTCGTCTCTTTCTCTCTCTTCCTTTTCTCGCTCTCTCTCGCTCTCTCTCTCTCTCTCTCTCTCTCTCTCTCTCTGCTCTTTGTCGTGAGAAAAAGGACTCGGTGCAGCCAGTAACCCCTGATGAGTCTCTCTTCACAATGTATGTAAGTAAATGGACGGAAAAAAGAGAGTATCGAAGCCTACTCAGAGCTTCATCGGCAGGGAGCAAATGGGAAGTGAAAGGGGAAAGGACTGAGCCAGAAATCCCGCCGTCCGCCCGCCAAAGATGGCGCCCCGCGCCGCTCCCAAACCCGACTTTTCCCCTCCAGCATTATTTCCCATACAAAAACGTTTCCCCACACAAATCTCCAGCACCTAAATATTTCATTGAATTTGAACGTCATTTAGTCGAACGTCTCAGAGTCAAATTCCAAATATAAAAGAAAATTCGAAATATCTCATTTATTTCCGTCCAAAGGCCATTTAGTCAAAATTCCCCAACGATATCCTCTCTAAACGCCTCTGAGCCTCTAATGACCAGGACAAAGGAGACGCCCGAACTGATGTAAATTCCGAATAGAGTTCCTTATCGGTTCAAGTTCAATTTTCCAGTATCAAGTTCCGCACCAAGTTCAAGTGTAATTTCGGAAAAGGCCAGATACTCACAATTTATGAGTCGGGATTTTGGAAGGTACTCAAAATTGATTAAGCACTCGTTTATTTAAATCGCAATGTTCGGATTTCTGATTGCTCAGTTCAAAACCAATTTCAATTACGAGTATTTTTCTTGCTGAAACTAGAACCTTCGATAAAACTAAATTAAAGCATTTTTTAACTTTTGAATTACGTTTTCCTTTTTAGTTGTGTTCGAAGCTATAAATCTGCTGTTTTTTTTAGGAAACAATGTCCCTCGTCATTGTATCTAGAAAAACTTAATTACTAGTCGCAATTGAAATGGCAATTATACATGCGAGTACCAGTTGTGAGTTCGATTTCGTATTAACTTTTGGAGTACTCCTGCAATTTCAAGTACGCAGCTTGGCACTTCATTAGATAAACTTGAAATTGGTACTTATTTCTACTTGATATTTTAATCTAATTCGAGTTCCACCCAAATACCGACATGAAAAATCAATATCTAGTACGATTTCAATTTCCAAATTTCCAACTGAACATGAAGCACTCTATAAAGGAACTCTAATCCGAAGGAGAAATGTTTCAAGAAATGTAAACAGTTTTTTTTTTTTAGAAATCAGCACCGACAGCATTTTTTATTCGATATTACGATTAAGTATACCTTATATTACATATATTATAGCTCTCTTTAATTCTTTTTACACACTGGAAATGAACAGGGAATGTTCTGAAATGGCAGTATTAATTTTAGAAAATACTTGAATGTGGTGTGAAGTACTGGTGAAAGAGGCGGTAGCCAAAATGTTTTTGCCCTCGTTAAAGATAAATATAAAAAAAAAATACACAAGTATTTTTTTTGTCAGTATGTAAACAACGTTCGTTAAGCTCGTAATTATGTACTTACTAATGGGAAAGTGGTATCAACATGCTCATTAGCTCATTCATTTGGAATGTGATTTTCTCCAACTTTGGCCACATTGACAGGACTGAACATTAACCAGTGGCGACACAAAAATTTATGGTCCATGACATTCTCTATTTGCCTTTTCCAATTTTCTTTTTGCACAGGGAACAAACAGCCTCTTTTAAAAAGGAGAGAGACAGTGATTTAAATTAGGCCGTAATTAATCGAAAGGACGAGACAACACTTGTAGAGTGTCCAGTTACAGATTCCACCAACTAATTTAGTAATACAAAAAAATGTATATATGTAAATAACATTATAAACAACCCTTGGAAAGTCATCACAAATCACAATGATTGATTGGGATTAACAACTAACAACGTACTTTCTTTTCTTTCTTTTTTACAATAGCCAAAACTTGTGGCTTCTTCATTTTTTGCGCGTATTTTCACTTTTTTTTCTAACTTCTTTTGGCATGCCAGGCATGAATGGGATAAATGTGTTCCTTTGGAGTACTGCATGAACATGTGCGTTTTAAATATAAATAGACACTCTAAATAGTTCCTAGAAAACATTGAACAGCTAGTACGTTTTGATACTTTCCCGTCAAAAACAGAATGAAACAATAACAGTAGTCATCAATTACAATTTTTTTTCGTATTGAGATAACTTAAAAGCGGCATACAATTTGTTGTTAGCTTATTAAAACTTAACACGCAGATTAAGTGAACCGGAAAGGATTTTTCCTTCTTGTTTGATAGTAAAAAATACACCGTTTTTTTTTTTTGTATAAAATAATTTTACATGGATTGTACACACTTATTACACACACATTCGTTGCACTATGACATACAGGACGTCAGCTGACTCTTTGCCAGGAGCAAGATTTCCCGTTTCTCTTTCGGAAATCGGAGTTCCCTTCCCAGCGACCGGGCTTCTTCCAATTCCGTTTCCGCTTGTGCGAATTCTCGACCTTAAACAGAAAATTAATTAAATATAATCTCTCAAATAGAAATATGAATGTACAAAACTATTTCTACGGGTCTTCTTTTTCCCCCTTTTTGTCACTCCAAACTGTAATTGACACTGATTTGAATTGAATTGACATTGAGTTGCAGGCAGAAATTTTCGTATTTAAATACAATTACAAATGTATCATTGGAATACATACGAATTATTATTTATTAACTATTATTATGTATTTACACAGAATTATTTCTATGTAAATATTTATTTAACGTTGGAATATGTGCGATTTTCTCCGTCGTACAAAGAGCAAAATGTCACCATTTTAATAGCTCATCTTATGTAATTCGGATATTGTATTATTGAATCTTCTATTCGTATTTGGCAATATGTTTAATGTTGATTTTGTATGTGATACTAACCGATTGTGGAGGGATTCATTTTCTCGCGTGTCACCCAATCCAAAGCCATTTGCCCCCGCATGGAGTCATCCAAAGGTCTGGTGGCGTAGTGAGAGATCACCTTGTTGGGATGGAAATGACAAAGAAATTACATTAGTCCCGTGAATTTCCATTTTAGACGCCTCATAACGTCCCATACAATAGAATTGGACTCCGGTGTCATGAGTTGCTATAGTATATAATGGCTATAATGGCTAATGAGGAGAAGACCCATCTGGGATGCTTCCCGAAATGCCCGAGTCATAATTTAATCACCAAGATGAATGATTGCGTTTGAAATCCATGACGGGATGGGATGGGAGTTTTTTTGGGAGTAAAAGGTGTGTGTTATGATTTGGTGATTGGGGTGATTACCTCATGCCGGGAACATTGTCGCTCTCGCATGGCCCGTAAACTTCCGTTCCAATGGAGGAGTTGGAAGACTGTCATCATTTCATGGAACTGGAGCATCGTCTTCCCCTTGGCTGCCTCCAACATCATCTTGAAAGCACCCACACCCGCATCATCCGCAGATGAGCATTGACTCGCCGCATCCGACACGGCGGCCGTGATGAAAGTATCCGTGATGCGACGTGACGGATGCTCATTAAATAAGGAATTCATTAAAGCTATCTTCGCCGCCGACCGTCGGGCTTCCGCCTTCGTTGGACATTTCTGTGGGGTACACATCATTAGCATTTTCACTCCAAATAAATCCCATCAAAAAGGAAGTACTAAAAGCATTTCTACACATCTAACGCATGTGTGCATCGGAATTGGCAGTTTCTCCATCTACAGAGGCTCTTCCTCCAATATAATCATCCCTGTTGTCAACCCAAAACGCACTCGGAACCAACCTGGGCTCTCCCGATGTGATCAAACTCCATGTTCGTGTCTATTGGATCGATGAGGATTTCCACCCTTTCTCTCTGCCTCTCGCCTTGTGTCAACTTTTGTGGGATATAGTTCAATCAACACCAAGTCACGGAATGTAAATAGACACCTAATTAATTGGGCAAGGGAATTCCAGACTGGGAGAAGGTGTCAACATCCCTTGAAGACACTCGATATGTGCAAATACCGGGGCTCTTTCACAAGGCTTTTATTCATCCCTTTCTCCCTCCCCAAATAAGGCCCAACAAAAATACGGCTGAACAAAGAGACTCCATTCTTGTTGTCTCACTTTCTTCACCAAATTATCTTCAATCATCCCTTTCTCTCTGCCTCTCTCTCTCCCTCTCTGTCTCTTTCTCTCTCTGTCTCTTTCTCTCTCTGTCTCTTTCTCTCTCTGTCTCTTTCTCTCTCTCTAGCTCCCCGTCTGGGCTAAACCAATTCATCTTCCCCATACAAATACATTAACTCCTCCACAATAGATGAGAAACATAAATAAATGATTCTTGAATACGCCGCATGATTAATGGTAACTTGTAACGTTTTGGGTCCGACAAGATTTGCCAATACATTTGTCCATAATAATCAATTTTTGCATTCAGACACACGCTTTGCCCTTTCTGTTTATACAAGGACGCAGATACTTGCGTAAGTTTTTTTTGTCCTGACAACTTTCCTTTTTTTACTTGGGTGAATTTTGCCCTTTTTCGCCTTTTACACTTTTATCTTCTTAATAAAGTTTTTACATGCCCCTAAAAAAAAGTAGAACGCAAGGAGAGTGAAACTGTATTTGGTATATAACGAGTAATAAATTCTTTCTTCTTTTTTTTTTTGCATACGTAGAAAAAAGTTTACCTGGAAACTGCCAAAACAAGATCCTCCTGGAAGAGTCACATAGCATATGTAAGGTGGAGACTGGGATGGAACTGACTCATAAATCACACAAGCATTATTAACCGATTCCGGAGATTTCTCCTGGGACTTGAGTGTCCAAAATTCCTGTAGAGCCTCCACTACATTCACTGGGAAACACATCAAAAAGAACACAAACATCTATGAATATGTAAGACCATATATAGTTTTTGGAGCTAAAAAAAAAAATACGCCAACCAGAAGCCAAGTTTTTGGGAAGAAAGGAAAGGGTTCATAGTGGGTATGTACGTATAATGTAAGAGAACTCAATAAATCACATTTCATTCATTATTTACTAGATGATTCTCTCTTCTCTCCGTGACTGAGGAGGGCAAAAGGGGAATTGGTAGAACGGCGGAGAAAAGGCGGGAGGGAAGCGTCCCCGGGTTTTCCGTCTTCCTCGAATCCCTCCCCAGCTTAATCTTCGTAAGGGAATCAAATTTATGACTACCAAGAGCCCCATTTATAAATTCAATAGTTCAATTCCCCTTTCTCCATGAACTTCCTCTTCTTCCCCTTGAATGGAGTCTCTTTCCTCCCATCACAATGTGTATACACATCTCCAAATAAAAATGTTATCTTCCTAAAACTCCGGCCTTCCCTGCACACTCCACAACTGCTCACCTTTGCGAATCCCTCAACCATTTGTCAATGGCAGGGAGATGTATGCACGTAAACATTTAAAAATGTCAACACATGCTCCATTTACATTGCTAATTTTTTTCTTTCTTTCTTTCTGCAAACATTCTTTTCTTGTCTGGTTTATAAGCCTCAAAATTTACCATTTCCCCCATGTTTTATGTACTCAAAATGTCCCTTTTTTACCCTTTTTTATTAACCCGCAAATCGTTTTTTTTTTCAGCGTCTACCACTTCATCTTACCGTGTATTTTTTTTTGCTTGTGTGTTAATAAGCCGCAAATTCACCCCTTTTTATGTAGCCAACAAAATACCCAATTTTTTGCGTCCTTTATTAACCCGCGAAATTTTTTTTATAGTGTTCCACAGTTTGTTTTCCAGTTTTTTTTACCCCTTTTCGGGCTAATTAAAATGTAATAATTCTCCGTCGCTCGTAAAATTGAGGACAGGAGTTGTAAATAAGTAATAAAAAAGAGGGGGAATTAAAACTTTCCGTTTTTTCCGGGTTATTAGAAGGTGAAATAAAATTTGGAGTGAAAAATTTGAATTACACATATTGGTTCCAGACATGACATATTATAACATCTACCAAGTATATATGGTGATACAGAATTTAGATGGTAAAAAGTTGGAGTAGAGATGAAAGTCCCAGAGAGTTTTTTTGAGGTTGAAGACGAAGAAGAAGAAAGACGAAGGGAAGAAAGAAAGAAAGAGAGAGAGAGAGAGTGAGAGAGAAACTGGTTTTTGATTTATAAAGTAAAAAGGGTTACATACCACGATTATGATAGGACGAATGTTGCCTTGCAAAGTTTTTAACAACAGCCTCGACTGCTTCACGTAGTTCCGAGTGGCTTGAAGGCATCTTCCCTACTAAACTTTTCTTCAGTCTTCAAAAGTCCTTTTAAAAAAGGAATCAACCTGCTCACTCTCCTCTCTTTCTCTCTTTCTCTCTGCCTCTCTCTCTCTCTATCTCCTTCTCCAAAGACTCAAAATCCCACACTCACGATTGTATGTATCAAAAGGGCCAGTATTTTGTTTTTGACCGTACCAAAAAAAAAAGTTGGTGGAATACCAAAAGCATAGTTTTCTTTAATACTAGTATAGGCAGAGATAATAGAGAGGAAGACAAGAATGAAATAAAAAAAACGTGTGTTTCCTATCTGTTTTGTTCTTGTGTAGTGGATTGTTGGAGAACGTCTCGGAGGAATGATATAGAAAGTGCACTCTCTTCCAACCCCCCAACAATAATACACGTTAAAGGTGATCGAGCCTAAACTTGACTACTGCAATGAGCTTATTTCCATATAACGTTTTTTTCCCTTTCCCAGCAGAAGATCCACCTTTCTTTCCGAGACTCTTCTTCTTCTTCCCTCCTCCACCTCCTCTCTTTCTTCTCTCAAAGTTGTTGTTATTCTAAACTTATGACTGAGAGAGCTTTTTCTTGTGAGAACGTCTGTAGTTAGTAGGTATACTTTAAATTATAGGGGAAAAAAGGGAATATAAGAGAGACGGAGGCAAAAAAAAATCAACAAGAGAGAAGCTTATGGATCAAAAATGTTGTTCAACCCTCTTTTTCCTCCTCTTTTCACTTCACCCCAGGTTGCCATCATTTTTTTTACATAAGACTTTCCTTATAGAATTTATATCGTTGAACGAGATGAGTCTCTCTCTCTCTCTCTCTTCACATACAAGTGGCGAGGGGTTGCAGAGAGAGAGAGGGAGGAAATCGTGGGAACGAAAGGGTGGAAAAAATCCATAAAAAAATATATTAATATTCTAATATCTTAAGTAAAGAATAGGTGTGCATAAAGGGTTAAAGAAGCAAATGCAATGTAGGTATACATGAGGGAAAGCCCCTTGAACGCTATATGGGATACTTTTTATTACCAATAAACCATCCCTTTTACCTTTGAGGCATCCGTCTTTTTATGATCTCTTTAATGCCCTGTGTGGATCCTTATGCTTTTATGTGGTGGGGTGGATATCCCTTTAAAAATTCCGTATCGGGGTTTTATGATGAATGTCACCGGGGTTTAACCCACATAAAAAAAATTACCCATCTTCCCTAAGGAAGATGATAAGGGGATGATAAGAAAGGGTGATTTTTATAGGAAGGTACAAGAAGTGCTTATAGGAATAAAAATCTGATATTATTGGAATGTTTTTCCTTGACGCCGTCTCCTTTCACGTTAATTGCGGTCGCGTTAGGGCAATCAAGGACTCAATGGCTTTTTTGGGAAGAGAAGGAGGAGATTTCTCAATTGGTTGAGACGGTGTTATTATTATTAATTTCAGCATTGAGGACAGAGACTGATGCACTCTTTTAGTCATCTCCATTCCAATGGGGGTTGATGAGCCGTCAGGTCGGATTTCCTTTGGAGATGTGAAGATGGTGAGGGATGAGGGATGCACTTATATGAAATGATCTGTGTAAAATGATAGTAATAATTTCAGTCGACAATTGGGATGGAGCATGAAAGGAAATATTTAGCATGGTGTTGAAACAAGATGAAGTTTCAAAATGTTTTTTTTTAATATTAAGAGAAAAAAAAACGTTTAGAAATGGAGCGAGAAGAAACGAAGGAAGGAGCAAAAGTTGTATGAAGAAAACATTTTTTTGGGAATCATTATTGGTCTTATGCATGTACAAGGACCGTATATGTATAGCTGTACACTGATATACATTTATACATAAAGTCACGGTGGGTTCGAAACAAAATTGAGAGCAAGAACAGGAAACGGACAGGAGACTTTTGTATGTTTTAAACTCACCCTGTAATTTAAAGAAAAAAAAACATTTTTTGTTTCATCGGTTCTGCCTTTACCTTTCCTTGTGTCTCGTGAAAGACTCCAATATCAGTATTTTAATCGTATTTTCGACCATCCAAGAGCGAGACGGGGGGAAAGTTTGGGAAGACATGAAATGTGTATACAGACGAATGTATATTATATTATACACATTATATATATATATATATAATATATGTATTTCATTCGGGAGAGAAAAGACCTGTGTAATAATCTTGTGTGATGAGGTAAAATATCGTGAGATTCCCCAGGAACTCTCCGTTTCCCCCAGTTCTCCATTTTTTAATATAATAATACATGTAATCATTCTGTTTATCTTCAACACGTCAAAAATTGAAAGTTTTTAGGGATGGGAAAACTTGTTCTTTCTTCTCCATTTACTGTTCATCCCCCTAGAAAAAAAGAACTTTTCGGGCAATCCGTATCTTCCCTGGCTATGGAATTATATTTTGTGTGTAATAATTATTTTTTTCTCAGGGGATGATGCTGTGGTTTAGGCCGTAATAATCCCTCTCCTCCTTCCTAACTTCCAATCTCACTAATATATACCTCATCCATTGTATTAGTTCATCTCTCCAGATTTTCTTGAGACAAGATCATTGCACGGGGAGAGAAAGGGACGCACACGGAAGGTAAAAAGAAATGAAGCAGTAAAAAAAATGGAAGGAATCTATGGTGTAGTTTTGTAATGTCTTGTAAGTGGGTAATAATAGAAAGAAAGAAAGAAGTTGTGGAAAAATCGAAATTAATTTTCGAGGAGGTAATTATTAAAGTAATAATAAGGGTTGAGGGAGGGCGAGAAAGAAAGGTATGAAGGGAATCCAGGGACTCTCTCGGGGCTCTCTCTTTCCCTTCTTTTGAGTCTTATTAGAAATGTTCATGGTCAATTTATTTTATTACACAGTCCAGCCTTGGCACAGGTGAGGTTGTCGGAGTGAGAAGGAGAAATTCCAATGCTTTATGACTGCATTGTTGGGGAACTTTCATAAGATAACACTATAGATATAGTAAATAGATAATATATAGTAAAAAAATATATTTTGGACCCAAAATCAGTTCCGCTCCACTACCGTCATCTTCTTAAAATATTTAGTGCTCATGCCACCCCATAGACCTATCAATCGTTTTGTCCCCAAATAAATCATCGTTAACGTTTAGCAGGATTTTTTTTCTCTCGGAAACAGCCATAAATGGTCCCAGACTCTGAGGTGCAGAGGATAACAGTTAAATTGAAGGTATACAAAATCATATAATAAATATATTCTTTCCAAAGTACGTACTCTAATCAATGGGGACTGGATTGAGTCGAGGTAATTTGCAAATAAATTGTAACTTATTACTTACCTTACTTTCACACATAATTGTTTGGCACATGGCCATGTCATTCCTTTGGTTGCATCGCCTCATGGCAATGGCAAGGCAAGACATTTGGGCTATTTTGGCATGCATTTACTTATTTTTGAATTGCAAAAAAAAGGTATATAATGATAATGAGCATGCTTTAATGATCACTATAGCCACTTCACTGTCATGTCACGTAAGAAAAGGCCCGTGTTATTATAATATGCATTTTTTATACGACAAAAGATATAGCTGAAAATAGTTTTCTAATCGTAACAAATATTTTATTTGTCTATCTGATAATATCCTATTATTATTATTATTATTAGTATATTGTCATTATTTTAGCATTTAGCACTTAGCACAGTCCTCTGGTCTGGCTCCTTTCCTCAAAAAATGATCGCTTTTTACATTTGGAATTAGAAACAGCTCTACAGCCTACAGCACGACCGCAGGGACGGGAAAGGAAATGAATGATTCAAAATATAGGTAAAGGATAAAGGTAGGCTATAGGCTAATTAAAAAGGATTATGTAAGGTAGGACATTGTAGAGTTAGGATTTTAGGATTTACAATATTATTGTTAAGATTTCCTGATTTGACAATCAGGATCTCACCATGATCTCAGGACTTGTAACCTGTAACAACTAAACTAAAAAATACATTAAAACACAGAACCCGACCCCCGACCGAAGTGTGAACGAGTTCACGAGTTGTGTCGTTGTGTGTATTTAGTTACTTAGTATTTATTTACGGTAAATTACAAAAAAGTAGAAGACAAAAGAAAAAGAATGCGGCAAGTGTCAAGTGTGTTTTAAGTTTTGAATTACACCTGGTGGCTTTGAAAGATTAAGGGGCTTTTATCACACCATCAACAACCAGCACCTTGTCAAACAAAACAAAATTTTAGTGGTTGAAATAGAAGAAATCCGATCAAGATAAAGGGAATTAAATCAAAAGAAGTAAGAAAAAAAAGGTACTCGCTTTCCTTTGATACTTTAGAAGTTGATAAAAAGGGTTAATTGACCTCGAGAGTGTTGAAGGGAATACTGCTGCGCCCTACGTAAGTCATCCGTTGATGCGTATATGTATTATGTATTCACTATTTAGATACATGGACATATGTATTTACGTGTAAATGTGTAGTTTGTCGGCGTTTTGAACGTAGATTAATTAGCCAAAGAAGTGAAAAAGAAACCTTCGGCCCAAACATCCAGAAGAGATGGAAAGGGAGCATTGCACACCTGTTCCAGCCAAAAGGAAGCGCCTCAGCAAGGACGGGGACAGCGTCCTCCCAACGAATTTCTCCAATGAAAGGAATGGCATTGTTGAAGGCGGAGGCGGAGGAGAGGGAGGAGAGTCTCAGGTCATCGGGGAAGTACAAATAGAAATGCGGGGCTTTCTGGATGACTTTATGTCCAAGCTAAAAATGAGTAATATTCATCAAAACAAAAAAGGAATGAAGGATTCTCCTGGAATTTGTCACGCATTCCAAAGATTCAGCAATTGAATTGGAATTCTCCAGACTTAAATTTTTATGTAAGTATAAAAAATGTATTTGTTTAGACGGTGCCTCTGAAGACGTTGTGAGCGAGAAGGAAATCCTTCAGGTGATTCGGGAGGCTCAGAAACGGATGATGGCGGAGCCAGTATTACTCAAAGTGAAGCCACCCGTCAATTTATGCGGTGAATAATCATTTGCTCCGTATGATGACCAAAAAATAATCCAAAGAGTTAGCTTACAAACGTGTACGGTGAACATATTCACCCGTTGATAAGATGTGAAGTAACAAGAGAGAAAAAACTCCTGTGTAGAGCAGGTGATATTCACGGACAATTTGAGGATTTAGTAAATATTTTCAAGAATGGAGGAAGTCTTCCAGACAGCAAGTATGTCTTTCTGGGGGATTACGTGGATCGTGGTCGTAAATCCGTGGAAGTCATCTCTTTACTCTACGCCTACAAGGCTCGCTTCCCCGACAGAATCTATTTGCTCAGGGGCAATCATGAGTCCAAATGGGTGAACATGAATTACTCATTTTACGAGGAGTGTAAGTTCCCTTTATTCGGTGAATTCTTTCTCTTGAAGAGAAATAGCTTTATTTAATCCCATGTATGTATACATAATACATACCTACACCTACCTATGCGTGGATCAAATTAAGTGGAGATTGGGGTATTCACTTGAGATTTATACACTGTGCCTACAGAGGCTTGAAAAGCTGTGTCGGATGGGGCATCATGACATTTTATTGAAGGAATTAAGTAATTTTTTCCCGTAAATTCTTGGAACATTTTTAGGTACGGAAAAGTACAGTAAAAAACTGTACCGAGCATTCTCCCAAAGCTTTAATTGCATGCCCGTGGCAGCTGTTGTGGGTGGGAAAATATTCTGTGTGCACGGTGGGATCGGACCCAGTCTTCGTGATATTAACCAGATTTCCACTATTCAACGACCTGTTGAAGTCCCTAAAAGGGGTTTGCTGTGAGAACTAATAATAACAAACCTTTTTTCCTTCTATTTTTTCTTCACTTTTATAGCCCTTACAAGCACTGTCTGTGATACTTGAGTAAGTCAGTACTGTAAAGTGTGAGGGGAAAGGCTTCTACCTGTCCTTCCCTTTTTTCTGTAACCACTATAGCCAGGTATTATTAAAGGGTGTAAAAGTGTAATGAAGCCCTATGGGAAATATTTGCTTAAACGCACACGCAGTTGTGACCTCCTGTGGGCAGATCCGAGCGAGTACGTGGAAAACTTTGCTAAAAATACGGACCGTAACTGCTCATACATTTTTGGTGCGGATGCCATCACGGAATTCTTGAGCAATAACAAGCTGGAACTGATTTGCAGGGCTCATGAGGTATGGGAACAACGAAATTTTATGAATCACAAATATGTACTCATCTGGAAGGGCATACAATATACAAGTATCCTGGAGGAAAAAACAGGTGAAAATTAATATTCCCTTTCACACTGTGTGCTTGGCAGGTGGCAATGGGTGGTTTTAAATTTTTCAAAAAACAAAAGCAATTGGTCACGCTCTTCTCGGCTCCCAAGTACGACGGGTACAACAACAAGGGAGCAATCATGATAGTGTCCGAAGACATGACGGTGAGATTCAAAATCCTGACTTGAGAGGTCCAATGTCTGCAGTATAAATGTTAACCAAGGTACCTCACTGAATAAGTGCTACTGATTAAGTACAATAATCCGAAAAATTTAATAAAAGTGACAATAACTTTTTATTTAGAAATTGTTCAACTTTGCGTCATATCATAACCTTATTTACATTTTATAATCTTTCGACTTCCGTCTGACCCGACGTTGCACACAATAATATGTTATTTTTTCAAGACAAGTGTTTGTGTAAATAAATTACTTTCAAATACATAATGTATTATATCTCACATGTTTCAAAAAGTAAAGCGTTTTAACGTATTGTCCTCTCCATTATTATTAATGTGGAGTGTAGTAGTCTTACAATCAGTACTTGAGTGTAGTATGGAGTACATGTCACATTGGTCTATATGTTAACATTTAAATATGTATGTGAAATGACGAAGTACAAAACAAAAATATACGTATGTATAATTGCAGCAAATGGTCATCGACAGTAGCGTACTAAAAAAAGACAATACATCCTACTGGCGGTATCAATTGTGTAAACAAATAGTGTATTCAAATAGTACTTGATATACGTTACGTGGTCCCACAAATAAAAAACGGGCAACGGCAACGTGAAGCGGTCCTACGTCCTACAAATCATAATGTGATGCTACATAAAGTGCTTATTTGCATTTTGTATCAAAAGAATGCGGAGTTCATAGAATTATGCACAAGTGCATGCTATCATGGAAAGTTGCGGTTGGTTACACGGACAAAAAGCTAACGTGCCTTTACGCACATATAAAGATATGTCACTATATTGTTCGATAATATTGATTCAGATGACATTCTTGATGTAGTTAAAGTTTCCATCGTTATGAACAGGCAGGAGTGTTTTGCTGTCCTTATGTTTCGCCCGCGTGTACAGCAGAACTCCGCCTACAGCCATGGACATTCCTAGGAGATTCGTTAACGTAATGGGATTTCGGAGCAAAAAAAGGCTGACTGCAATAATGGCTATTCGTTTTGACGCGTTCGCTACAGCATAGGTTAGTGGAGTCACTAAAGAAAGTACTGCAAATGCTACAATATTCTGCAGAAAACTTAGGATTCCGTCAGTTACAAGTAGGACTGATACAGTCCACCAGTCTATCTCCATATTTTCCACCTGTAAATTAAAAACAATTCATCAATCTCTTCGAACGCAAGGTTACGAAATTGTGGGAGGGATATCTTGAATCAGTTTCATAAAAGAAATGGTTAGTCTTACATTATGATGCGCCATCAAGCTTCGTACATCAACGATAAGCCAAATGGGCAAAAACATGCAAAAGGAAATCCGACCCAGAATGGCGAGTAGCTCAAAACTATGGACCCCTGTGTCTTTCATCAGTTTCTTGCTGAAAATATTCTGAAGGCTGAATCCGCAAGTGGCCGCCAGGGCTGCGATTAAGCCAATCATATCAAAAGATAATTCTGTGACGGTAGCAATCCCGACTCCCAGAATAATGGGGACGAGACTCAGATAAACCCTTTTCGTCTGCCGCTCATTTAACAAAACCCGCGTGAGGATCACGGTAAATAAGGGCATGGTGGCTTTAACTGAAATGATCATCAAACACATCACTAATTACTAATCAAAATCCATTTAGATTTCAGTCTCCATGAACGTTTTTCGAAGTAGATTTAAGCATGTTGATACCCATACTATTATGTACACCAATCAAGATAATGAAGAAATAATTAGATTGAACTCGTCTTACCTGTGTGAGCATAAGACACAGGAACTTTCCAAATGGACACATGACTGCTCACAGATGAGATGAATTTGCCCACGGCCAAAGGGATGACTATGGTCGTGTAGAAGGATTTCGGAATGGGACTACTTTTTAGCCGTAATATATGCAACAAAGGTACGGAGTAGACTGTGATGGACAGCAACTGGACAAAGGTCACCGTCATCGGATACGCGAACTGACTCAAAAGGGTCTTCCCCACCACATTGTTGAGAGAAGACACCGTGTACCATAGCAAGCACAATGTTAGCACTTTCACTTGTGACTTTTTACAAATAGGCATTTTCAAAAATTATGATGACTCCCTACAAATATCCACGACCTCAGCACGAGGCTACCTAAACGACCTAACCTATGACCTTTCCCTAAATAGATGCATTTGTGCAAAATTCTACACAACTTTCACTCCACACTAATCTAAAAAAAAATTGAGGATCTGCACGGAGCATACGGAAGACAAGAAAAAGAAAAGGCTTAGGAGGAAAAGGGAAAATGTCTAATTCTAGTCTGAAATGAAAGTGTTTGAAATTCCCGCGATCCCTTTCTTCTTCATTGACACGTTGTGTTTGTCTGCAGTCTGCACAAGGCAAACTAGTCAACCCTTTACATACATTTCATTTCAAGTAAATGAATAACCCACCAAACTCCAACATTTATTGCCTTACCTTTAAAAATATCTCTAAAGTCTCCCTTTCACTTTTCACGTGATTAAACTCCATCATTAAAAGCTTTACATCGCATATTTGTATTTTCCTCTATTTACGTGCGGCATAATTCATTTTGGACGCCTTCCTTGGGGATAATGAACGGCGAACAAAGAGGGACTCTTGTTTTTTTTACCCATTAACCAGTGATGCGATAACCCCTTTACGTCGAATGTCCCCAATAAACCTTTTCCCGCAAAAAATGTGTCAGTCCACACTGACGTAAGTAATTGAGGACGGAAGGGAAATAATGATTTATCATGACTTGGGGTAATCTTATCTAAAACTTCTCCATAATTTATTCATGTGTATTTTTGGGTAACCACAATTCCTCTCTTTGAAGTTGGAAAAAAGGCTGTTCAAAGAGCAGCGCCCGTGTCATCATTATCATATTAATCTCCTTTGTAAATATGTATTAAAGGCTGTCATAAAACCTGGGGATTACGTACGGGATTTACAATTTATTAGTTATTGCCCGCGATGGAGTGACGAGGTGACGACAGGACAATTTCCATATGGAACAGATGGGGCATCTTGAGGTTTTATGTTTCAAAAAATGCAAAAAAACTTCCGTTTCTGTATGAATTATACCCGGGCGCTTGCGTGAATTTGAGAGGTCAGTGACCTCAGCGAAGTCCAAAATGCATAAAAATGGTAAAGGTTTTAGTTTTAAATATGAGGCGTTTACAGGACTTGAGCGGATTGAGGAGGATCTGCGGATGTGATGTCCGATTTAAATCAGGTGAATAATTTATTTGCTCTTTTACTAAATAGAAGGCGTTCTGCCAATGCAATGCAGACGCTGATGGTAGTTCCCAAGGCCAGGATAATGTAGGCGGAGAAAACGTCCCCAATATCCAGATTTTGACGATAACTCACAAGCTTCGGATCACACATGATTCTGGACCTCCTCTTGTACCGTTCTACTCGGGCGTGGTTTAACCCCTTCTCAATTGTTTTTGTAAGTCTGCATCATACAATTGCATTGAGAAGATTTTCCTAGAAATATTCACTTGTAGGAAAATAATTTAGAAAAAAGAAAGATTTTTTTTTAATATCCAAAAACTCACCCATAATTTAGGTATTCTATAAAAGGACTGTCCTTTCTCACGACCATCCCACTTTTAAGACGACTGGTGGATACTCGGACATGTGAGAGCTTGTCACAGAAGAAATGATCAGATTTGTTCAAAGCTCGGAGAGTTGACACGAAATCATCGGAATAGCCCATGTAGGCGCAGGGCTCCTGGGCAACCCTTGCAGTTGGGTTGATCTCCGCGGAGTCAAATGCGATTTTTCTGTCTTCCAATACATTATTGTCTACCTTGTAAATACTCTGGAATAAATTTTAATGTCCGATAATTTCATGACAATTATTAAATCCAAATATGTTGACGTATAAATGTGGAATAAATAAATAAATGTACCTCGAGGATGGACACGACGAAGGGAATGTATTTGTCGCCGATCAATGTCAGACGGCTGGCAAATAAATCCACCGCATTTTGAATGGGCTCAATTTCGTTGGTTAACGTTGAAACGAGTGCGGCGGAGAAGGAGATGTACAGCAAGTAACCGGAAGTGGTTGTGCACAAAAATATTACCTTCAACGAGGTAGACTTCGGATGGCTACACCAACCTGGAACAAACCGAATTTATTCCGTGATAACAATCATTCAGTAGTAAATGAGAACAAGACAAATAATAGTTTCCCATTACCCTGTTGACAAATGGAAGCAAAGATGAATAAAGCGAAGTCGGTTTCAAGATCAGAATCTGAATCCGGGCTATCCGGAAGTTGTCCTGTTTTCGGAATTTGGCTAGTTTTGTAGGACACAATGCACTGGATAACGATAAAGGTAAGGGAAAAAGTGAGGACTAAAAGGAGCCAAACAGAAGGGCTGAAGGGGTGCTTGAAAATGTCATTAATGGAGCTTGCGGGAGGTTGGCGGAAGTAAGCCAGGATGCTACCGGCGTAGTTTGGCAGTAAAAAGGCGAAATCCGACCGGCTGGCGTAGAGGAACGTTTGCGTCACGCCGACGTCCACGTCCCCAGCCATGATTTGCCGGCCAGTTCCAAGCCATTTCAAAGTCTCCTCGTCTTTCATCAGCCACCCTTCGCCTTGGACGGGTACAGCGCTACAAAAGTATAAAATGTGTAGAGGAAAACACTTTTTTCTAATTTTAGTTGCGAATTTTAATCGCGAATTTTAGTTCGAATTATTTTGTGAAAGTAGCTCATACCTGAAATTTAGCGCTTTCTCCAGATCTAAAAACAAATCGACGGACACGCCGCTTACGAAGCGAAGTTTCCCGTCGACTGTTTCTAATAAAGATTCCAACGGGAATTCGGGGCTATTCTATTTAAAGGGAAAAAATAGACATCTAATAGCCATAAATAATGACGTAGAATTTAATAACAGAAACTAATTACCTCGACGGCACCCAATATTGGAGCATGCGCAAAGTTCCCCCGGCGCTGTGCGCGTCCGTCTACGAGGGCCAAAATATCAAAATCCTCCGGCAAATTCGTTGAACTTGTAAGCTCGTTAACAAAAGACAGGCTTTTAATTGTGTAAACTTCCCACAGGGATGAAGTATTTGCATCATCACTTATCCGCGAATGAACTTCGGACATATTTTGCGAAGATGTCATTCCACCAGAGGGCCTCGCGGCAGTGTTGGGATTTGCCGAATCAGTCACTACAAATATGTTACTATTGATAGAGAAATTTGCTTTCAGGGACAAGGCTTCTAATTGTTGTAAGCGCAAGTTGTTTGCGACGCCTTTAATTACAATTATGGGTTTCCACTTGGCCGAGGATGAGCAGAGGGAAATCTGGAAAAGGTAAAACACCAGGACATATTCTTAGAAAATTATGATGGATTCCCAATTGCATGAACGGATGTTGAGCTTACGGTGGCGAATATGAGGTCAAGATCTTGATTAGCTGGGGACAAATCTATCAGTATAAGCTCCACGTCCATCAAATCCAGGGGACATCTAGAAGCTCTGGAAAATGAGGAAGTGTTTCCAAAATCAGTGAAATTTCTATAATCTGAACTGAAGACATCTTCAATGTTAATAGTAGCTACTGGAAGGGTCGAGGCGATGGTGTGACGAGCAATTTCTGGAAATTGAACGTTCAATCAAAAAAATAGTTTTCTTCAATTATAAAATATGTGCATTACAAATGTCCTGGTGTGAATAATGCAAATGCACATAAATTACCTTCAAGCTGCGCCTGGTTGTCACTAAAAATAAAAATCACTCTGAAATGGGCATCAGTGTTAAAAAAGGAATATAAATTTATAGCTGGAGTTGTTTTGGACAGAGAAATTTGGATAATTATTGCTAGCAAAAGTCCGGGTCGAATCCGAACTCCCGCCATTGTCACTGTCACTGCCTGGAATGTTTACTGGAAAGTGAAAATGGAGCAAGCTCCGAAGCCCTTCAAAACTGTCCCGGAAGAATTCTTTCCTTCCCGAAAATTCCCTTAAGTGTGGGCGTTGTTCTTTCCACTTTGTTTGTTCCTTGTCAACATTGACTTTTCCGTGTTCTTTTCATAGTTTAAACGCTTAAAGCGTATCGTGGGGCAGAAGGAGAAAGTAAAATGATCTTGAATAACATCTTGGAGAAAGTAAACGGATGTTTTCGAAGGAAGGTTAAACAGATAGTTCCCGCGAGGATCATTTGTTAACAAACTTGACATTAGGCTTTTCCGGGGACACGAATAAAGCCCGTGTTCGAGTGTCTGAGAAAGGGCTAAAACGTTCTTTTAGAGCTTTTTCCTACCCAAATATTTACTTTCGGACGTTTCGGACACATGTACGCATGTTAGGCTTTCAGCCCATCTATGTCTACGTATTAATGTTGATAGTTGCAGAAGGAGCAGGTGAGTTTGAGAAACGCCTGTTCAGATTCTGCCGTCATAGCATTCGGTTTATTAACTGTTCAAGAAATTACGCCGACAAAGGCATGTCTCGGACACAAATGTATGGAAGGCGTCTAGGAAGCCGAAGCTTTGTGAGTTGAAACGTGGGATAATATTATTTTTTCATTCTCAATCTTGAAACCGGACAAAGACTGTCCCAATAAATAAATAATGTGTGTATGATTTCAGATTGCGTTTGTGGGGGTTTTCAGGGCCTATTTTGTGACCTTGTGTGGATTTCATCGACATATTATTGTTATTTTGAGGTGACTGTCCATTTCCCGATGTCCCATTTGTGTATATGCATAATGTTCCACGTGTTTGAAGAAATAATAATTAAAAAAACATTGTATTCACTGGATCAATCTTTATGTCATTTTCTCATGCCTGTACATTTTCTGCCGTTTAATGAATGAACCGAGGAAGTATGTGAATAAGTGAACTTGAAAGGCATTTTGTGCCAACGTTGAGTAAACAATTCAGAGTTTGTATTGATTTTACTGTGGCAGAGACAACACGTGAGACAATGAGGCATGTTATTTTTCAAATGTCATTAGTTTGCTGATACTGACAGACAGTTCAATGCTTTGAATGTAAATAAAAATGCGTTTGTGTTGTAACACTGGAGGAATTTAATTAATTACAGTTAAAAAGGATAGAATAATTGTCACTTTAACTAATGATTTTCCCAGAGGTTGCGCGCGACATCTTCTGATGCGAGAGTTGCCCAAGATTCCAGTGGGAATTTTTTTTTCGGCTGGACATTTGAAAGTGCCACATGCTTAGAAATGTGCACGTTTTTGGTTTAAAGTTTAAAGAAAATTATAATCGTCAATCCATTTCAGACTGTGGACAACGACAAATTAGTGATTAAAAATAATTAAAAACAATGATCAAGAGAATAATAATGTAATACAGTGACTTTGGGTTTGATTCGAGATTTTGTCACGAGCATCTGTGTATTGAGAAGTAGAGACCCGTGTCTGTGTCCTTTCCAAAATGGGTAAAAGGTAAGAATTGAATAATAATTATCTTGAAATAATTAGAATTGAATAATGAGAATTGAATAATCTTACACCTGTAATGATTAAAATTGGTTGAAGTCTTCGGAGTTAATAGGTTTGAAATGGTTTATGGCTTCGTCAATATCAAACAATCAAACTATACTCCAGCATTATTAGCGGTGTAAAATAATAGGTTTGATTGAACAATTACAGGAGGGTGGGATTCAAGAAGCCGAAAAACCCGATTGACAAGCTACAAAATGCTGGCTCCTCCGATGAAGAAGGACAGCTGGATGCAATTTTGGAGGATGAAATCGATCGATACAATTCAATGAAAGATGATGCCTTGCTCCAGAAAGGGAAGAAGGCGGATAAAGCGGGATCTGAATCCGATGATGAGCAAGTGGGTTAATTTTGTTTTAAGAATAGCATTTTAGATGGAGATATTTTATTTTTTTGAATTTTCTCCTTGAATTTGCTGTTGTGATCCTTGAAACTGTTTGAAACATGTATGGTTTTGTGCAGGAGGTCTACGGTTTGAAACTAGAGGAGTCAGATGACGAAGAGGATGGGTTTCATGGCCCGACTTTCGACTCGGAAGATGACATGGACGTTGATGGACCAGAGGAGGAGGACGAGGATGATGAAGGAGATGATGACGACAATGACGAAGACATTTTAGGCAAACGTAGTACTGGAGAAGGTTATTTACCTGACAGCAGGGCTTGGGGCAAAAAGGCTGGGATCTTCCACAGTACTGATTATGTTGATCAAGATTTTGGTAAAATGGAAGGGGAAGATGCTGAAAAAGCGCTATTGGAAGAGGAGGAAGCTAAAGCTATCCAAAAGCGATTAACCGCCGAACTTGATGAATCTGATTTTCTGGATTTTTTACCTGCAAAAAAGGAGCCCAGTCAGAAAAAGAAAGATTTTGGGAAGGAATATCTGAAACTAGATATTGATAGTTTGAGCGAAGCGGAAAAGAGGAAGTTGGTTGAAAGAGAGTGTCCCGAAGTTCCCCATTTGTTAGAAGAGCAAAAAGGTACATACATACATTTGTTATAATTGTTAACACCTCCATAATTTGAAAAAAGATTTTGGAGATTCTCGGAGTTTGTTTTTATTTTATATCGTGAAAGTAAAAACCTCGGGTGTTCTTTTACAGAAAAAATGCAAGAATTACTGGTGCTGAAAGAAAAAATGAGAAAAGAAACTCGACCTGTAGTGAAAAATTACTTTGAAACAAAGTTTCATCTTCTTTCCAAGTAAGTGTGCAAATGCAGTATCGTTGTGAAAATAACTTTTAAAAGTCAATTAAAACATGCTTTTTTTCATTTCAGTTATTGCATAAATATAGCATTTTTCCTATATAACCGATCGACGCAAGGGCAAAATAGCGCTGGTCATCCTTCAATTAAAAGAATTCTGCAGTATCGAAAGCTAATTGATGAACTAAAGGTTATCGACGTTAAGAAAATCGCCGCTGCATCAGAAATAACTCCGAAGTTGATTCCTGAGGAGAAGCCAAAGAAGTTGCTCAGAGGTATTCTTAAATCAACTGCAGATGCGTCTAGCACACCGATCGAACCAGAGATAGAGGCAGAAGACGAACCTGAGAAGAGACACATTACCTACGAAATGGCGAAGAACAAGGGCTTGATGCCCAAGCGGAAGAAGGAACAACGTAATCCACGAGTCAAACACAAGGAGAAGTTCCGTAAAGCTACTATTCGTCGCAAAGGACAGGTATACATTTTACTCTCTTTTTAAACTGAACTCGCACAAGTATACTTGCTGGGATTTTGTTGTGTGAGGATAATTGTGAAATTTTTTGTGTAGGTCCGTAAGCCAAGAACTGAGACAGTGCGTTATGGAGGGGAACTTTCTGGAATTAAGACTCATGTCACCAAAAGCATTAAACTTAAGTGATACTGTTATTTTATTATTTTTAAATACACTATTAAACTTGCTGCCTGGATTTACATATCTGTACATTGCACCTGACGGTGTGTTGAATTGTCATTCTGCTAAATATTTCACTTGCTATGCACCCAAACCGTGATATAAAAATGATGACATTCATCCTGTACTTTTGGTACTGATTTACTCATACATTAGCCGCAATCGTGAGAAAGAAATGCGAAACAATAACGGTATAGATGTAATAAATATTTATACATACTTTTATTACAAAGTTTAAGCAAGTCTTCAGTTAAAAAATTATGATTTTGTACAAGCAGACTTATGTATTTCTTTTCAGAGAGGTGGAATTCATGACTCGATCGCCTCCAGTGTTTCAAGTATCCAGCCTCGATAAGCATCTACGTTTGTAAATATAGAATAGCTTTCCGTATTGCAGGGCTTGTTTTTCACGTGTACACTGGCTTCTGCGCTCACGATCCCCTGGAAAGTACATGTAATATGATAGGAATTTTAACGTGTTAGATTTGTTCATGACGGATGCCAAAAAACGTAGTGCATGTGAGGAAATACTATCAAAATGATAGAAGAATAGCAAAACCAGCTGACCTTTAGGTAATATTTTTCATAAGTTAAGCCACGCTGAAGAAACACCAGTCCGCCTCCACTGTCTCCATTACATAAGGCAGTCCCTGAAAATATCAAAAATGCACTGTCACTTGCTGGTAGAGCTGATAATCTCATTAGCCAGTTGCTTGCAAATCCTGACTTTCCTGACGATCAATAGCTACTTGCTAACATTTTGACACAGAAGCACTCACCGTTATTGTAACCAGCACAAAAGGAAGTTGTAGGTAGCTCAGTTTTTATTAGCCGCTGGCAGTTGTGGCGACTAACTATGGGTAAATTTGCATATTTCAATGCATAAGAAACATCCCCTCTCTCATCGTACCCAAAGCCAGCAACCTAAGAATTAAAGAAGAACCTTCAATAATGGTCTTCCTCGAAACAGAAAAACCAGTTTATTAATTTACTATTTACCTTTCCCATGTGCCCAACATTTGGGTTGACTTGTGAAAACTCATGCAAATAACAGACCGGCCGTACATATTTGCTGAATGTGGCTGGTTGGTCTAACTCCACCACTGCAATATCAGACTTAAGCTCTTTCAAATCATACAGCAATGGGATGCGAACCAATTTCACCTGGAAATACACGTAAATACACCATTACCCAAATATATTCACGTCCAGAAATTGTTGTTAGTTTAATGTTGAAGAAGAAATCGATTGCTTCTGGATGGTTATTTCTTAGTTGGAAAAGAAATATAGGTACTGTACCCCAAAAACTTGTGCCAGTTTGTCATCCAGATTATCTTCGAAATTTGAACTCACTGGTGCCAGAACAACTTTAAATTGGGATCGCGTGTAGGGAATCCGCGCAATGTCCTCCACGCAATGTGCTGCCGTTAGAACTACTCGTTTTTCTATTAAGGAGGCGCCACAAATATATTTGTAGTTTCCAGGGTGCGTTTCCCGGAAAATGGCTGCGTACCAGGGGAACGCATTTTTTCGGTTGGCATCCAATGCATGAGTTATGAGAGCTGTAACATCCGTGGACAGAATCCCGCAATCTGTTTTACCATAAAACAACAATGCAGTTAAACCGAATTTTTACCATTATTCTTATTATAACAATAATTTTCTGTGTCACATCAAAATGCCTTAATCTCATTTGTAAATATTTGGTACACATGCTTACTCGCTTCGCAGGCAAATCTTCGGTACGGAGACCACATCCCATTAGCTGTACATGTCATTTGTAAGCTGAATATTCTAAATTTTGGAGAATAGAACTTGTCACAGGAAAGGGTTGCCACCGTGTTTTCCGTTGCTTCGGAGCAATCGAACGTGTCATTCGTATCCGGCTGATGACAAGTAGCGATCATGCCCTGTCAGGACCAATCAGAATTTACACAGGTTAATTTCATTTGTGATTTGCTTATAAGACGCGCTTTCCGCGCAAATCACGTGGACAGGCAATCAAAAAATGTCTAATTTACTAGATCAAAACATTAAAAGGAGTATTTCTTCAAGAATTTCTTTAATTACGAACCTCGGAGATGGGCAAGGGCAGACACTTCCACTTCCTCGTTTCTTCCTGGGGCCGACCCCTTCGGATGTCCAAGTTCAAATATTCGTATGTGGGAGTCGTCTCCTTGACTAGGGAATGTGCTCGTCTGCCCGGCGGCTCCGTCGGGAGGGTCGTCGTCAAAATCGGTTTCGGAGTCTTCGGATGACACACATTCAAGTCTTCATCTGACCCATCCGCGCAGTCAGAATGTCCGTCACAGATCTGCTGGGGGGACAAACACTGTCCATGCATCCCGCAGGAGCTCTCTCCAGCCCGGCAGCGGTTGATTGCTGAGCACAGCGTGGGATCTTCGTCCGTGAGATCGTCATTGGGACAGCTTGGAACTCCATTGCAAACACTGCTCAGGGGGATGCAGGTGGAATTCACGCACGGGAATTGTTCTGGACCGCACCTGTTTCACGCAAAATTACATTTTCCGATTGCATTTTTCCTCTCAACAAATTAAGAAAAAATTGCTTCATATTGGCCTTCAACCCCTTAGACCCGATTCGGCGTCATAAACCATATTTGAAGATGAAAAAACTCACTGGATATTATGCACTAGCCAATCCGCATGCTTATGGACTTTGGCATGGATGTAATTCGTGTATTCCGTGCAGGCACCATTGCGATTGTCCGGGATGAGTGCAGCGACTCCGGTGAGGAACCATCGCTGGAGGACTCTTGTCACGACCACTGAGCCGTGTACAAAGCACGACTTGTGATCCTCCGCCAGTGAATTCCCTGGTAAATATAATATACATATTAATATGCTCTTATAAATATGTGAATCTGGACGAGAAAATTATATTCTCATAATTTCCCATATTAAATGGGAATTATTTCAATTATTCCCATACGTCTTTTGAGCCGAGTACACCAGACGTGCTCGGAGGATTGATTCATTCCGTAGTTGTTCCTGAATACGCAGTCACATTCTTCATCCGAGAGGGCCGTGGCTCCCTCCGCCGCTAATCTGAGACCCCCCCGAAGACTCCCGGAGTGGGAGAAGCCTCCATGGACAATATCCCAGGAACTGGGCAGGCCCCGGAGGAAGAAGGGCAGGCAGGGGGCTCGGGCATAGGGCGTGTTCATATTCAGGGGCTTGGCCAGGTGATAGAGCCAGAAATGAAAGTGTTTATTCTCCTCATCGTGTCCACTGTAAGGCAGGATGTAACGCACCTGCTCACGCAAACATTTTCATTAGCATAATAGCACATTTTTATATTTAATAGTATTTAATAGTGTATGTATGCTCATATGCTTCATACATATGTACATATATCATGGGTCTTTTTTGCCGCCTTTAAAGCTGTACTATGGATTTCCCACATCTCACTAAACTTTTACTTTTAATTCCCTTGAAACGTCTTTGACTGCCTCGGGAGGAAAGCACGTGAATTTCACACGCTCAACTTTCATTGGCTCATTTGACTTTCTCAAGCATGAAAAATGTTATGGATTTAACTAACAGGTAATTAAATATATTTATATCTTAATTTTTTGAAAAAATGTTGGTTTTTACGTGTGCAAATTGAGTAAAACGATCTACACTCTTGAGGGACGTGGAATTTAGGCCTGAAACAATGAGGAAATTTTCTGGCCCAGGGATTTGTGACCTCTTGCTCCGCCCTAAAGACTCATAATCCCCTCCGAAGACGGTGAGGACGGCGGAGGAGCTGATGAGGACTCCGGAATTCAAATATTTCAAATTATTTTTGGTCCTCCTGAAAATGGCCACCGTCCAGGGCATGGACGTTCGAGGGTCATCCTGGAGCTCGTCGATGAGGCCGCAGGACTCAATCAAGGAGTATCTGCTGATGTTCAACTCACACTGGGAAAATCCCACTATTAAACAAGTCACTAAGAATTTCACGACTACATCATTCCCAAAACACACCATTTTGCCGGACACACAAAAAAAAAATTGTTTACGGCACACTATGAAAAGGTACAAATGGTGGTAAGTGTGAGACAAAGGAGAACTTCATTGCGAATGCAAAAGGGATTGTCCCAGTTAAAATATTGATTCTATTAAGACATTTCGCTTTCACAAGAGCACTTAGCCACTCTTAAAGGACGATCAAATTTCCTTTATTAAAACGATGAAACAGGAATTAAAGTTTTACGTTCAAAGTTATGGGGACGAAAGTGATATATCTGAAAGAAGAATGCAATTCCTTCGGAACTGACTCAACATCAGAAATCAATGACAAGGTTACGCCTTAAAAAAATACTTTTTTTTTTGAACTCCAAACCCACTTGATTACTTGCATCGATTTGAGAGACAAGCTTTTATTATTTCCCACTCACTTTATAGTGCCTAACACCTCAATGAGTGAGGAATAAATTCCCTATAAAATATCCCTGAAAGAGGGACAAGAGATATGTTAAATAGGAGGAAATTTTTCAAGGTGGATCACAATCATTACCGCCACTGATTCTGAGATGCTGACCCAAACTGGATACAATGTGAACAAATATGCATCCATGATACAAATGATACAAATGATACATCCATGATCTTCTCCATCATCAGGCTAAAAGTTGTTTCTGCACCTTTTACGTTACGTGTCCACCACCTTAACAAAGGCTTCCTTACATCCAACAATAAGACATGTGAGCTCACCTGGACGGCATAGTTTCCCCTTTAAACTCAATTTCAATCTCTCTTGGTGCTTCTCTTATTCTGTATTCCTATGCACAGCTTTATCATTCTTGTTCTCGATTTCTACTTTTTTCATCCTTTTTTTTTTGCTTACCTCATCAGCACCTCATCGAGGCAGGAGTTGACGCAAAAAGTAACGTCACAATTAAGAGTTTCCCGCAAGCTCCAACAAAAGCAGCCTGACAACTTGCTAAACATCCAACATTTGGTTCATGCAATACATAAAAGGTTGAATCGTAAATCGTACAATAGTGGCTATTTTGTCCACGATATGCAGGCTTTCTCACGGTTTAATTGTATTCCGTAAGAAAATGTAAACTTTCCTTGAACTTGACCATAAACATGGGAGTGTGTAGGTATTTCACAAGAATGCAATGGCGATCCGGTGCATTGTTGTGGGCGCTGCAGGGGTCCGGGATTGTCACATCATAAAAAGTATTAAAAAAACATGTCTTTGTTTATTTTGCAACTGGTTACGCACGGGCTTCCCTTTCTTCACAGAATACTGGTTGGTTTCCTCGCACAAGGCTATTTCTGCGAAAGCCATCCTTGTTATGCTTAAATTTACGTAGAAAGTAGAATGCGTCCGGATCAGGAATTTGATCTCCTTATTGTTTACATGAATTTATTCCGATACATGCATATGCATACATAGATAGAAGGATTTAGATCGTTTTCGAATTGAGCAGAAAATTTTGCGAAAATACAAGAAATACAAATGAGAAATTGGGCAAGATTTTTCTGATTGAGGCTATTGTTTTTGGCAGAGATTTTGTCTTATGAATAATCCTTGTAAAGTTAGGAGCTGGCCAATAATGCATAGAAAAATGGATTGCCAGAACAAGCAATTTAAAATTCCAAAATTTAAATTTAAAAAGACCCATTTAAAAATTTAAAAAGCATTTAAAAAGATCCCAGCCCTTGTCGTGACGATGAGAATTCTATTAATAATTCTATTAATAAACCAGATGTACGTAATTTCACATTTAGATTGAATGTAGTTCCTTGATTATGCGGATGATGTGTATTATTTTACATAAAAATATGTTTGGAATATTGTTGGAAGAATTAAATTGCCTCGCAGTCCGTCAATTTTTAGCCCAACAGCCTTCGACCGGTTTGTTTTGGTATTTTGTAGAAAAATGTGTGGAATTTATGCACGTGTTTGTACATGTTTGCAATAACAATGGTAGGGGCCATGAGGGAAATGTTCTTTTTCTGCTCAAAAATAAAAGTGACAACGAGAAGTTTGTCACGTCCGTCCAATTACTCCATGTCATATTGCTATACAAATATGTGTTTGTCTCAATTTTTTAATGCCTTGCTGTCGTTCACACGTTATACCGGTGGAGGTCGGAAGGTCGAGAGCGAAAAAAATGCAAGTATCAGTAATAAAGCATTGTGGTGAGATGAATCTCCCATTTAGTTTCCTGTTTGACGCAGACAGCTCAACAATTACTTTGGAGGTGTGAAAGGGGTTAGTAGAGAGGCTTTGGTAATTCTTCAGTCAGTCGTTGTCCTCTCTTTTTAGCGTTACGGGGCGAAGTGGAACTTCTGTGAATAGAGACACAATTTTGCTGCCATTTATATAATTTTGTGAGTTTTACAAAAAAGTTAAACAAAAAAACTATTCTTTAAAAAAAGTGACATTATCTTCTGTTTGATCCTGGTTGCTGTGAAAAAGCTGGGGTGAGTCTCTGACAGTTCTTCACATGGATATCATTCGCAAGCGTTTCAGCTTTCAAGGAAATTGCCTCCAACATGTCCAGTCGGATGTCATCACGGAGAAGGAATTGCAAAACTTGAGAAATGTAAGCTATCATTTGTGTGAACGTATTAATTCTTATACTAATTCTATTATCTAATCATTGTTGCAAGAAAATACACACTGGGATTTACAAGTTGCAAAAAAAAAGTGGCAGAAACACGTTTAAATGCGAAATGCGAACAATGGGATTATATAAGCCTTCTTGAAATTGAATTGGACTTCCATCTTCCATGGAATGCTTAAGGGCAATATTTATGGAGGTAACAATGAGGGTCAATAATGATAGGATGCAATTTTTTTGTCGACTTCAAAAAAAAAAAAATACCTTGTTTTTCTTTCAGTTTCGGAATCGAATTAATGACGTCCAACTCGACTGGTTCCTTGGACATGACAAGAATCTCGTCCGTTGGCTCCGAGGTGAGCTTGCATATCTTTACCTGAGCTAATCACAAATATGAATAATGTGACGTCTGTGTTTCCTGTACTTTTTCTTGTAAAACACAGTCTATAAGTTTATATGTGTATACATACATATACATATACACAAATAACATTATAAAAAAATTAACCAGAGAGAATTTTTCCAACCAAGTATAGAGATACACCTATACTTGCAATTTAGGTTTGTTTATCAAAAATAATCTCTCCTGGAACAAACAAGACGGAGCAATAATTAAATTAGTATGCCAAGCAAATATCTACATATAATACTTTTGTAAATCCGGTTCCATTTTTATTTGTTTCTTTATGGTTTGACTACGATAATAACTAATAACAATGTAGGAATGAAAGAAAGTGGAAAAAATAAATGATGAAATGCTTATATTTAAATCATAGCACGTGAGCAGAATCTGGCCCAGGCGGAGGAAATGTTTAGGAAGGTAGCAGTTTTTTTTTTTGATTGGCTCATATAAAAATGCAGCATCATATATGGAGAATATTTTGTTATTGAAATTGTATGAAAAATGTTTGAAATGTTTCCCATTTTTTGATACATGAATTTTTGGCAATTTTGAATGAAAAACATCTCAGAATTTGGACTGGAAGGAGATGGAAGATATGGGGAATATTTTAACGAGAGGTGTTCCGGAGTACCTCATCCAAGAATTCCCGTTTCAGGTCACAGGATTTGACAAAGATGGAGACATTGGTTAGTTGCATTTTTCATATGCATTAATATCTTTATTCAAGATATTATATCTTCATGTATATCTTCATTGTTTATTATTGTCGTGTATAGTTGCCTTAATTCCCTACGGCCAATGGGATTTCCGAAGCCTGGTGGAAAGGGGGCTGCGGCACGAGTTTGTCAATTACATTAATTATATCATTGAATTCGCCTACAAATTCCTCAAGAGCAGAAGTAGCTCAGATAGGATTTACAACAAAGCAGTTCTCATCTTGGATATGCAAGGCTTCGCCCTCAAGCAAGTTCTTTCCAAGCCAAGTAAAGACCAATATTTTTTCTGTCAAAATCATCTTTTTACAGAAAAAAGCATTTTATACCACTTTTTATGCCCGTGTTTGCATACTAGATGCTTATGTTAAAATGTGAAGTAACTTTCATTTAAAAAAAACTCTACTTACTTCCAGCCATAGAAATGTTGTTGGAGATGATGCAGTCTCTAGAGGACAATCATCCTGAGTGCCTCAAGCGTGCCTACATGATTAATGGTGGGTGTTTCTTCTCGGGTTTTCCCTTTCCATACGATTTCACTTTTCCCCATTTCCAATTACTTTCCTCCAGGCTACAAAATGATTCCTAGGGACAAATTTCCATTTTGATTTTAACTATATTTTTTATAATACATTATTTTGCTACTTTTTGATGGTTTTGAGCAGCTGCCAAGGTGTTCGAGCTCCTCTGGGCCATCGCAAAGCCCTTGCTAACCCAGCGAACCCTGTCTAAAGTGGATATTTTTGGGTATAACGAGGCTCTGTGGAAGCTCAAGATTCTAACGTCAGTCTCAGCCGAGAATTTGCCCTCCCAGTATGGCGGTGGAAATACGAATTGCCCCAAGATTGGCTACTACATCGATAAGATAGCTAACGTTAGAGCTAAAATACGCAGATACATATTATATAAACATAAATACTGAATATACATACATATCTGTATTTGTGTGCATTAGGGTCACTGGTTTGATCATGAATTTGTTTGCAGATTGACCCTTCGAGAGAATTTAAATTGAACTTGCACCAAAACAGGGCGTACAACGAAGATGACATGATTACGGTTAAAGTTCCTGCCTACGATAAATTTCGTGTTCACAAATCCGTCCCTCATGAAGGCTTTCTACTTCGGTGTGGTTAAATACGGTTTTTAAAAATTTAGATCATGAATGACAATAAGCCAATAACTCCATTTTAATTCTTAGGTGGGGATTCACAACAGACGAGCATGACATTAGCTTTCTCATCCTCAACGAGGACGACGAGAAGGTCGTGGAAGTGACCCGGGTGGACTCACATCGGCATCCACAGCTAGGAACTTACGTCTGCCCTTCAGCCGGAGATTGTATGGCCAAATGAGCTCTATTTTCCCAATTACTTTGAAAATGTTTTCAAAAATTCCGTGACATGACCTTCAAAATTATTATCATGTAGATAGGTTTGTCTTTGACAATTCCTACAACCGCTTCTGGGCCAAGACCTTGCATTACATCATAGAGGTATGTGACCCTGAGGATGACCTGGAAAACAGTGACACCATCCTTCAGTCCGAGTCCGAGGAGGAGGAATTTTTAGATTCAAAATCCGACTTTTAATTTGCTCTAAAAATGCTCAGGCTTTTTGGATTGTGGTCTGTATAATTCGTACAAATAAATACAATGTAGCTCTCGCAAGGTTAACAAGATTTTACGAATTATTGTGGAAGCAAGAGAATCCCGGGAGATTTGGTCTCATTTTCAATCATATTTAGTGAAATACTGGGAAAAGATTTTGACTTTATTAGCTGCCAAAACGTCCATAAAATTTGGAAAAAAATAAAAAGCCTCATTCTTCACCGTCCCCGAAATCATCTGCCTCGTAGGAACCACTGAAAAATGAGATCTTGGACTTCTTTCTCTTTGACATGGGAATGGATTCCCTTTGATTGCTCCTCCGATAGCTCATCCTGGCTTCCTGCATCGGATTAGGGGGAGCGGGAAGGCTGGCTATTCGGTCGGCAAAGTAGGAGTTCCGATGCAAGAGGTCATCCTTGTAGGGCGGGCAGGCTTCCCCTTCCTCTTCTTCTTCTTCATCGCCTTCGGCCGCGGGTTCCTCCTTGGGGAGGAGGCCCAATTGGTAGTTCCGACAGAGGATGTCCCGGTCACGAATGAAGGCCTTCCGAATGTCCAGTTGCATGGGCGGGTCATTCTCGAAGCCGTCGTTGAAGAAGAGGAGGATCAAGGGAAAGTAGTTCAACCCGATTTCGTCCGTTATGTAGCTGTTGTCAACCAGCCCGTTCTGCCCAAATCAAACATATTCATTTTTATATTGAGTTTTCATGTATGTACATGTTGGTGGGTGTTAGGAGTGGCAACGATCCGATTTGATCCAACATTTTTAGTTCGATTCCTTTCATAGCCTGAATCGGATCGAAATTTGCAATTCAATCCAATTCATGATGCAAATGATTCGAGTCGGTTGGATTCAAGCCCATGGATGGAATGGAAGCATGATTCAAACGACCCAAAAAATATATTATTGTCATACATTTTTTCGCTTTTTGCAAATAAGCATATAATCAAGTCTAATAGTTTGCCACTTCAAATAAATGCAAGTAACTATTGCTCTGCTTCGGAAGAATATCCAAACATTTTGTATTAAATAATGGATCGAATGCATCGAATTTCAGTTAAATATGATCCGATTTACGTCTTGAATCGACTTATTTGATTCGATTCACGGTGTCGAATCGAATAAAATTAAAATTAAAAAGTATTTGAATTGAATCGAAAAAACTGATTCAGAATCGAATCGTTGCCATCTCTAGTGGGTGTATTAAAAGATGAACAGATTTAAAAGATTTAAAAGATTTAAAAGATTTAAAAGATTTAAAAGATTTAAAAGATTTAAAAGATTTAAAAGATTTAAAAGATT